>MU182323.1:478383-501891 GCA_016904865.1 Pissodes strobi
TGCCCGGGAACCCATCTGAGTCTTACTTCCTTGCGCACAGCCAATCTGTCTAGGGCGTCCCTACATTCCTGAACTAGCTTACAGCTTGCCCTGAGTCTTTGGATCGCCCTGAGAGCGGCTTGACTGTCCGAATAAATATATATACTCTCTACACCTTCTGTTACTTCCGCCTTGGTTGCTACTTCCAAAATAGCAAACACCTCCGCCTGTAAAACAGTGGCATATCTCCCCAGCGAAGTGCTTTCTCCTGATTTAGTGTTGTCTAGGTATACACCGGCTCCGGATGACTGTGTATTAGCCATCCATGAGCCGTCAGTGTACCATGCGTGTGCGCCGCTCGGCGTACGTACCTGGCCTGATAGCCACTCTTCCCTTGATGGAAATTCCACTTGGAAATTCCTTCTCAGTCTTAATCTGCCATCTGGAATATTGCCTTTGGTCGCAATGATGGGTAGATCCCTACTCATTTTGGCGGCAATAGTCGTATGACCTTTCCCTGTGTAGTCCGTTCGCCATAGGCCACTGTCGATCATCCTTTTGTGAGCCGCCATTGCCTCTCTCTCAATCCAGATCGGGAGGTCCGGCAGCCCCAGGATGATGTTCAGTGCTGCTCCGGGAGTTGTTCTCAATGCTCGGGTAATACCCAAACAAGCCAGCCTTTGCAGTCTGGCCAGTTTCTGGGCATTAGTGGCTCTGGCCACCGCTGGCCACCAGACCACGGATCCGTAGGAAATCCTCGGTCTTATCACAGCAGTGTACAGCCACTGGAGGATGTAAGGTTTTAAACCCCACTTCCTACCTACCGTTCTCCTTAGTTGCCACATAATCGCGGTTGTCTTATTCACCACCTGTTCAACGTGTGCCTTCCACGTCAATTTACTGTCTAAAATAACTCCCAAATATTTGACTTATTGACTTAGGCTCAGTCTCGTCTGGTAGAGTATGGGATGTATACAACCTGTTAGATTTCGTTTCCTTGTGAAGAGAATGCGTTCGGTCTTCCCTGGGTTTACTGAGAGACCATTCTCCTCACACCAACCTTGAACTATCCGGCACGCCACCTGCATACGCTCGCAGACCGTTCTCACGAACTTGCCCGTGATCATTACTAGCCCGTCGTCAGCATATGCTTGTGCGTAGAATCCCTCAAGATTTAACCTTCTCAGGAGGCTGTCCATCACCAGGTACCACAAATGTGGCGAGAGGCAGCTGCCTTGTGGGCAACCCCCTCTTACCCCGGCTTCGACGCGGACTTCTCCCAGCGTGGCGCTGATCTTTCGGTCTTCCAGTGCCGCTTTTACCCACTTGGCCAAATAAACTGGTGTTCTCTTGGCCTGGAGGGCTTGACAGATAGTTTTCGTTTTAGCCTTATCGAAAGCTCCTTCTACGTCAAAGAAGAGCGCTAGCGCCATTTCTTTGTTTTCTATTGCCTTTTCAGCCCTTCTAACTACAGAATGGAGAGCCGTTTCAGTCGACTTTCCCCTTCTGTAGGCGTGCTGATTATCATGTAGAGGAGAATCAGTTAAGATCTCTTCCATGATGAACCTGTCAATTATTTTTTCCATTGTCTTTATTAAAAATGAAGTTGGACTTATAGGCCTAAAGGACTTGGGATGGGAATAGTCTCTCTTCCCTGCCTTGGGGATGAAGACGACATCCGCTGCTCTCCAAGCTTGTGGAACGTACCCTAGTGCTATGCTGGCCTCGAATACTCTCTTTAAGTAAGGGAGTAACGTGTCAAGGCCCGCCTGCAGCATCATGGGTATAATTCCATCCGGCCCTCCTGCCTTATATGGACTGAACTCCCCCACTGCCCAAGTTATGGATTCCTCAGTCCATTGTTCGCCTGTTTTCAGAGAGCCAATCTCTTTTTGTCTTTCCGAGCCCAGCAGCTTAAGCAGACGCGCTGAGTCCGAGAGAGACTCCATCTCTCCACAGAATTTCCTCCAGCTGTCTCTTTTGCTGCGTCGGACCTCGATTTTAAATTTCCTTCTGGCTTCCAGATACACATCCCAGAGCTCCTGCCGCCCTTCCCTGAAAGCGTGGCGGTGTGATCTTCTCACGTCTTTTTTAAGACGGTCCAGAGTATCACTCCACCAAGGCAGCCTCTTGGCGCTCGCTTTCTTAAGTGGGCATGCTTGTTCATAGGAGTCGACGATTATACTGTTTAGCTTTACCACCTCAATTTCTAGTTCTTGATTTGATGAAATAGCCTGCCCTAAAGTTCCCATGGACATTACCAGACTTTCCCTAAATTTGTTCCAGTCTGTTGCCCTCGGAATTCTTTTCAGTGGCTTCTCCAAAGCTAACCCAAACTAACTGAAATTGTTTCGCCTACGCTCACGCAAGTGCGTAGTGGCTTAAACGAGACGAAACTAACCCAAACTAACCAAAGCTAACCGAAATTGTTTCGCCTAGGCTTGCATGAAGCCTTTCTTCACGCAAGTGCGTAGTGGCTTAAACGAGACGAAACTAAACCAAAGCTAACCTAAACTAACTCAAAAATTAAAATGGCTTATTTCCGCAAGAAGTTATTTGGGGTATTATGTTTAGAAAAATATTTAGAATGTAAAACAGAAACATGTTTTCATGTAACTGATTTCAGTTATTCTAGAGTCGAAAAAATTAAAATGATGCATTTCCGCAGAATTTTTTTTATGATTTTGTATTTGGGGAGGTTGCTCTATACTAAATAAACAAATATTTCTTACATAACTGATTTCAGCTAAGCGAAAGTTGATCCCATATCTTTTCAGTTTCAAACGTCTGGCAGTGGAGCCTTCTTCCAAATATCTATTTCCATTATGACTTGCGACATTTGACAGTAAAAAAGAGGATGCTATATTTTGCCATTTTGTTTCCCTCAATATTAGATTAACTCATTTTGCATAAAAATAAAACACACACCCTAAAATATTCTTCTTTGGTGTATTATTTTCAGGAAGAATTTCAGCAGGTGGCTCATGAGGCTGATAGTTCGAAAACCGGTACAGTATTTGGCATTGGCTTTCTTTGGTATTTGTATAATAATAGACCGCAACTCTGGGCTGCAAGTCACGCTGACTAAAGTTTTATTGTCAAACTTGATATTAACCTTGACTTACCTGCAATGAAAAATAAAAAAGGTAGCAGGTATTTCATTCAACCTGGATAGTTACGTTGAAAGTACATTTATGGGATATAATTTTTAATGTGAAATTTTTCAAAAATGACATAGGGTTTCAACCATCTGATCTAAAGTAAGCGAGATAATCGATGCTTTATGCTATATTTTTTATTTTGCTGCTCATTTTTTTTTGCTGATAAAAAATATGAATGCTTGCTTGCAAGAGTGTTGGTAGCTTACGCCGGAGTCAGCAGACTTCAAGGATGGACGAGAAGGCCTCTGTAAGAGAGATTAAAGTGGAATTAAAATCCATCTACATGGCTTCACAAAATGGTGGCATTCACAGAAAAGAAGATGCAAAAAACGTAGAAAGATTCACCTGTCTAAATTAGCATTTAAATCTCCCAAAGGGCAGTTGCAGACACCAACACTAAGCAAAAAGATAAGGCACATATATGGTCCGAAACTTGAAACAAGCGCCCGACTGGAGAATCCCTCAAAAGGTAAAATCAAAATTTATTTGCAGCCGGCACCCAAATCTGCCAATTGACGACAGGTTGACTCAAAAGTGACGCCGAACCAAATTCGCCAATTCAACGTGGGATAATCTTTCAACTCCCACTTCGAAAATTATGACAGACAACAATTACGCATCACAACAAAAAATTGATAACCAATCGAAATTCAATACGCAAAAATCAATAAGTCTCAACCTTTGCGCTCGAGGTCGAAGATTCTCGACAATGACGCTAATCTGGAACCGAATATATCTCAAACCACCAACCTTAACCTTAGGGTCCTTACGCGCCAAATTTTCCGTCCAAAATTGAAGTTTGTCTAGCGATGCAAATTTTATTTTTCATTGAATCAGATCAACGTCGAACGATGCGGCGCGAGACTGAGCGACTACGAGGGTGTTTTGTTGCCAAATACAATTGCGCTCGAAACGCTAAAGGGCGGCTGCGAGTTTAATGCTATTTTCGCTTGAAATACAATCGCAAAATATCAGTCCGTGATACTATAAAAATCCCCAAACCCTTTATATTAAATATTGTTTTCCCATCTTTAAAGGCCTGTTCTGTTTTATTTGGATACCTCTATATTTGTTATAAAAATAATGAAAAATCTAAGATTATTTTTACCTTTTTACATTTTGGGAGAGCTTAGATTAAGTGTTGTACCACATACGTGTTATAATATAACACATATATTTAATTGATCAGCAAAGTATTCAATATTTAGCGGCGAAAGAAATTATCGAGCAGCGAAATCAGATCAGCATCAGATCATCTTTAATATTATGTATATGAATTTCTCTGGACCTAAATAACAAACTAAACCTAAACCTTCATATTTAACATTATCTCCATCTATACTTCACTGTTTAAATTTCAACTGTTTCAGTTGTTATCCTGAATATTTTAATCACGTAATATAAGATTTTAGTAATGTACTTGCGTGTTAATAATGTTCTTATTCCACTTGTATCCTCCGAAATATCTATTACAAAATGTTGTTACTATGTTCAAAAAACCATCTTTGCCTAAGGGATTTGCGCCTTAGCCTAATGCTAATTGTCAATCTGTAATATCACTAAAAAAATAAATTAAAGGGAATATCTTAATGTCTACATCAATAGAAACAAAAATGTATTATTAGGTTTTCGTGTTGAGCAAAACGCAAAATTGGATGATTCATGCCTATTATCAAAAGGAAAATAAATACATTACGTTAACCTCTGTACCATAAAATATTCTGTTACTACTTAACACTGACACTGTCCTTTTTGTCATTTTCATTCCTGAAATTCTATTAGAATAGGAAATTGGCTTGACAGGCTCGTTATGACCGACAACAGGGCTGTGTACATAATATAGGTCGAAACCTGTTTTATTGTTAATGTAGATACGACCAAAAACTGCTGCCTCAAAAATAATCCACCTAATGAAAGTGAAAGAGATGAGTATGATGTAATATTCTATAATTTTAAATTCTCTTGCAATATGCTTGGACATTTTTCTTTTGCCTTTGAAGAATCAACTGCAATGTTTGTTAAGGGTGTCATAGTTCATGTTTACCTTCCACAAGACTACCTACCTATACCTATAGAACACAATATGAAATATTTATTTGTTTATATCTGATGGGGTGGGTTATTTACATGTATTTCGTCAAGTTAATTGTAATGCTATAAAAAGTACATATTAAGAGTATTAGGAAGTTTAAAATTACGCCACCCAAAAAATAAAAGCCTTTAACATTAAAATATACCAAATATGAAAAAGTTCAAACATTGAATATGTTTATTATGCTATAAGGTAACTACCTTGAAAGAAGAATTACAGTTAGTTAATTAAGGCCGTTTATTTTCCGTTTCACCGTATAGAAATAAAAGCTTAAGCAAACATTATTGTAAAAATTACCTAGCATACTCATTTTTCATTCGAAAATGATAGTTTTAGTGGTATTTCACTTAAGGGCATATTTTCAGCACTCGACCGAAATCCATTACCGAAATTAGGCCGGGCCTAATCTCAGTCCATAGCTCTAATTTATCCTCGAGATAATAATGCACGATCATCACTAATTGCAGCCAATTATCAATATGATTAAGTGAATTTCCAGTTGACACCTATTAAGATACGTGGGTAATTTATGTCCGGTGAGTTGAAATCGAAGGGCATGGCGTAATAATTTCGGATCTCAAAGAATAAAGTTTTTGTTATACTCAAGATATTACTAATGATATGGCATGGAATAAATTTTAGTATTGTGCCTAATTGGTTTCTTCGGTTCTTTTAATGATACTTCTTGACAAACTAGAGACTGTGATTTAGAAATAACGGTAGGTAACACTATATTTTAGATATTCATCGATGTAAAAACTATTTTTCCTAAATTCTTATCACTGGCAGATGTAGAAGATTATAATGATCTTTTTAAAAATATATTCATATTTAACAGAATAATAATTAGGTAGTACTTATCTATGAATATTTGACACTACTATTCAGCAGTCCATCAGAAGTGAAGCCTCATCAGGATTCCTTGTTATATAAAGCCTTATTCAAATTACCAGAAAAAGTAAATGTCATCAAACGGCCATAAAGAAAATAAAAATAATTAGCATGTGCACTTCGCACGTACACTGATAAAAGAGATTACTTAATTTGAATAAAATGAAGTTTATTCAAATACATATTTGTTTCCTATATGCGAAACAAATGTTTATTTAAAAATTAGTCAATATTTATTTGTTTTCATGTCGGAACTTTTACTGCGACTAAACAAATAATTATTTAAGTGGAATGAATAAGATTTTGAAGAAACGGCATAAGTTATTTGATTGAAGTAATTTTTTTTAATACCAGCAGCAACAATTTTGAATCAAATGCGTTATTTATTTGGTTTAAATAACTGTTTTTACATAGCTACCCGCTGCTTTTAAACAAATAAATGATTTATTTGGTTCAAACATTTTTTTTATATAACTTGCTTCAGTTTTTAAACAAATACATGACTTATTTGGTTGAAATGTTTTTGGCTTAATATGAATATCCGAGTTATATGATTTAAATAGGCATATATTAGCTCTGAACACAACTTGTTTAAGAAGAAAACCTCATTGGTTTACTGAAATATTTAAAGTAATCGGTTAAAGGAAATATTTATTTTATTTAACAAATTAATTTGTTTGGATCTTTACTATTATAGGTGTTCAGGGCATTCAGGAAGCGTGGCTTTGTTTTTTTTATACTAATGACGTGATATTTAAACATTTATTGAAATATATTTTTGTGCATTGCACAGCAGATTATTTGAAATTTCTCATCATCATCATTATAAAAAAAAAACAAAGCCAGCGTGCTCCCTGATAGAATGTCCTGTATAATATGTATAGACTTAATAAAACATAATTTCTATAATATTTTAACGGGGTATATTTTCTATCGCTTTGATAAGAATATAAGAATAAGTTAATTAAGTATGCAAAAAAATACACACACATAATTTTTGCATTAATTTGTTTAAAAAAATGTAAGATATATCTACAATGAGATAGTAAAGAGAATGCAACAGGATTTAAATCCTTTTTTCCATTTTTTTGTATGAAAAATAGTCTACTTATAGTACTTCAACAAAAAATAAGAAACAAAAATAAGGAACTTATAAGTATTATAATAAAGGTTATAGTTAAATTCTACCAACTAACCTGATAAACTAAAATGTTCTACCTCATGCTTTTTCGCTATATGGGTTATGGCATGCATGGAACAACAGAACTGATGATGACAAAATACTAGTATATCGTTGACTGCGGGCAAGATTGGTAAACGTTACCAATCTTGGACTGCGGTCACTACGCGGGTTTTTTACATCCAAAAATTGGCCGGGTGGTAAGACGACTGACTATACGACAAATTGTGACGAATCATAGACAGTTAGACAGAGCACTGCCATTGTCATTAAAGACAATGGCACTACGCGGAAGAACGACCGGGACGCGAATTAAAACCAAGGCATTTCGAGTGACAAATTGGTTGTTTTAAGCAAAGTGTCTTTGTTCTAAGTAAATATTTATTTCAGAGCAATAAAAAAACTGTCTGTCCAAGTAAATACATTTTGTTTGACCGAAACAAGGCATAAAGCAAACAAATATTAGAGAAAAAGCAAATAAGTCGATTTTTTTGAGAAAACCGTAATTTATATAAACCAAATAAAATGTATTTAATAATTGTAATAAAAATAATTCAAACAAAGTATTTGTTCAACTTTTTAATAAAAATTTTATCAGTGTAGAGTAAATTTATGCACTCATAAAAATGTGAGGAAAAAACCTTAATAAATATCTCTTTGCTTTTTATTTATTTGCTTTAAATAAAAATTATTTAGATTAAACAAAATTTCTTTAATTTAAATACCTGGGCGTGTTTGATTTTTCTTGGATATTTCTTTGCCTTGTGATAGCAAGACTTTTTTCCATATTAAACACATATTTATTCGCTTTAAAGATTTACAGATACGAAACCTCTCCTTTATTTAAAACAAATAAGGGTTGATTTAAATTAAAGATTGTGAATATTTGATCAAATATCTCTCTTACAACTCGTAGCAGTTGCGCAGCCGCGTCGACGCTCTACGCTTCTCAGTCCCCGTCTCGGGCCCTTAGTTCAGTTTCATTGCTGTTGCCGTCCTATAGGGAAATTTTATCCACCCAATGTCGCTATTTTGTTAGTATTTGTGATGGAAAATGCATTAATTAAGTGCGACTTGGGTCATTAGTGCCCTCTTTTCAAGGTAAGTTACATTTTTATTATATTACATAGCTAGGTACCCAATAAATCGTTAGTAAATAAGAAGCGTTCTCTCATAATCAAAATGGCGTGAGTTTTACTAGTACCTAATTAAAAATTGTTTTCTGCTGTTACTACCTGGAGATGCAGATGAATTCACGCGATATACGCCTACAATAGTGTATAACAGTTCGCTTAGGGTGTTTGGCGTACGATCTTGTTTGAGTATTTTTGCTTTTTACGTTGTACAAGTTCAATGGCGTCCTCTTCGTTCTTGTATGTACCTACATAATATAATATTAATTGATAGGTATTTGAAAGCTCTGTTTATTTAATCTGAATAAATAAATGGTTGATCCATGGAAGTACAGTTTTGAAGCAAATTGTTTTTTATTTCGATTAAATCTAATAGTATTTAAAAAATATTATTTTTGTTAAATGGATGACATACTTTTAAACAATATAACAGGCTATTCAAATAGCATCATGAACAACAGTCACAATTGTTTCCTTTCTATTATTTTTTGTTTTAGTTATTGTTGTTTTATTTTTAGACCAAAATATTGACGGCATCGAAGTTTTACGTAGCCTGATGGAAATCGATTTAATGTCGTTACTAACAATAAAATCGGTGACACCTTGTGCCATTTCCGTTCAATGCTCATTACACTGGATCTGGAGAGGTAGTTGTATGTCCTATTAGTTTAATTAAGTAAAATGTTACTATTTTTATATGATAAAATTTTTATGAACTTTAGAATTTTAGTATTTTTTATAAAAACTAGTGAATTACCGTTAATATTAATAAGTAGTACAAACTTATCCCATAATATGTTCATGTTCCTATCTAGTATTTAGAAAAAAGATGTTTTTAGCTTATGATAATAGTTTTTTTCATTATAAAAATGATTTAGCTTTCAAAACCAGTGATAAGCAGAGACAAAATAATCTAATTATAATTTTTATTTATATTTTGGAAATACTCGTTTTGATCTTTGTAATATTAATTGTAATTGTAATATTATTGTAGTATTAAACCTTTGAATAAAAATGTTTCTTTGATATCCCTTTTTAAGTTTTATTTTATTTACTGTGGGCAGTTGTTCCTGTCATGAATTTGGTAATTAAAAGTTAAGTGTTCTGACATACTATTTACAAATCGGTGGTTAGATAGGGTTCGGAATTTGGATTCATTAGCATTTAAAAGAAAACTAAGACATATAGTTTATTTCATCTAAAACGTGAAACCTGAATACGTCTTAATAATAATAACAGCGTGTTTTAAGCTACATATTGAAACATTGAACAGGCTTAAGCAAATAAAAATTATTTGACTCAAATAAAAGAAATTATTTCGTATAAATGCCCAAAACATTGGTTTAAGTTACCGACCTATTTAAATTAAAATACAAAGTTTTTGGAACAAATATACCTCAGATTTCAATCAAAACGCAAAGGTTTTAGAACATATATAGTAGAGCGAAACATAGGAAGAAAGTCGCTTATTTATCGAGAAAAAAAATCGGCGTAGAACCAGATTAGACCTTATGGATTTTAAAGATTAAATCATTACCTATAGGAAAATAGCAATTACGACATTTTTTAGTGGTCGAGAGATTTTTTATTTAGAAAAATATCATAAAATTGCATAATATGAAAACATATACTTCTTAATGTTCACACAGCTATATCTTTAAAACTAACAAAGCTATAAATTGGGTATTTAGACCAAAATATACCAAATTTATTCAGCTTTTCAATGGTTTCATTCATTACCATACTGTATTTTATTTTGTAATTTTTAAATAACCTTTAAAGGGTGACGTCACAAAAAATGACAATAAATTTTCACTAAGCGACAAACTTTTTTATTTTTAACTTTTTTCATGTACATGCTGCGAAGCAAATAAAGCCAAAACACTGAAGAAGTTTTTAAAGCAAAAAATTTTGACTTTGGTCTCATAGTTTTTTTTTTATGAATAATACAACATCGCGCAACCCTTAGTTTTAAAACTAACAATCGACTGGTGTAGGCGCGGCGCGGCGTCTCATGGTTTTTACACGGCTTATAACAATTTATAGCAGAAAACATATCTATAATAGTTTAGTTAATTTTTGAATACAATTTATGCAAACGTGTAAATTTTTAAAATTAGATTCGTATATTTTTAGGAAAAGAAATCCAGAAACACAATAATTTAGCTAGTACATAATCTGCCTCATTTTTTTCATTTTCAGATGCTTCTGGTTGCTCTGAATTATCTTTTAGATTATTGCAATGCTCACAGTTGCATTCATGGCAACATTTTAAACCCTCCTTTTTGCAGGTGCATTTTGCATTCGCGCAGTTCTTGTCTGAACAATACAAGCTTAAACTTTGTCTAGTATATTCAGGCACTGGCTCTAGGTTTGAAAAAATTCCAATTTTCGTTCTTTAAGATCCAGCCACTACATTGAGGATCATTAGCCACGATTGTTGCCGAGTTACATTCATACCAAATTCTCAACTGGTGCATGCACGTAAAATTTTGATATAAAATTACTCCTAACTTTACGCCGATTTAATTTATTACTCATCTTAGAAAATGTTGATAAAAGGCAGCATCAGATGATTCTGAGGGTCCCGGTCGCATATCTGTATCGAACGCAGAGGATCGCACCTTGTCATAAGGAGACTATAATATAAATGTTAGCTAGAATACCCCCCCGTTACGTTTTATCTTCAATTTTTTAAACACCTCATGCATGGCCCTCCGCTCGCTTCGCTCGCTACGGGGGCTCAACAAACAGAAACTAACCAAGTGCTAACCAAAACTAACCCAAAATATGAAAAGCCTGCACATTTACATTACAGTCGCGCTATCAAATTTGCGATCTCGTACGTCCGATACGAATAAGCATCCCGCATGGCTTATAGGCTTTCTAAATTTGAAAATTTGCTGAAAACTGAGTTCTGATTCTTCCTTACTTAAAGCATATTTATCTCCAGTTATGTCTTGAGATAACTCTTGTGTGGACTCTTTTTTTTAAAATGCCACCATGGCCATGTGCTTTTTTTACCGTCAATGGTTTCTTCATTAAGATCAAAGTTATCAATACTTGCGTGTATATAGTTTTGTTTTCTACATTCAACTTTATTCAAGTTTCTAGGTACATATATATCATCCTTGTGGGAAATCTCGCTTTTCTCTAATGCTGTTGTGAGTTGACGAACGTCGTTATAGGAACAAGTTAATCCAAGCTGCCACAGAGTGTCTAAAATATGCTTGCTAGGAATCAAATGATATAGATGAACACCCAATCGAACTTGAAAACTATTGTTTTTTAATGATTTGCTGAGAAGTGCCATTATAATATTGCTTGGGATAATCGCCAAATTACTAGTTTCATTATTATTTGCCTAAAAACCAACAAAACAAGGTTTAAAATAAAATTCTAGAATGTTATTTAAAATGTTTACTTACTTTCTCATATATATTTGGATCTATTAACCAAGATGTAAACAACAGCAACATATCTGGAACTTGACTTTTAAATTTATTTCGGTTAATTCCTTCCGATGATGGAAATCATCCCCAACTTTTGGGATCAAATTCAGACATTTCTGTTCGTAAGAGAGAAGCAGCTTCGTGTAGAACTTGCATTTTCGAAAAAAAATTGGGTTTAAAAATGTCACCGGTGCTACCATATGAATCTGTCTCTGAAGATAAATATGTTTCTTCCGGTTGTAAATGGGCCTTTTTTGAGTTTTTCAGCGGAATGACATAATATTTCTTTGGGATATGTAATGACTGTAACATGACTTATGGTATTTTGCATCATGCGCAAACAAGTCTTCGTAGTTGGTCAATTTTGAAATAATTACATTATCATGCCTTTCTTTGGCAGCATCCATAACTTTTTGATGTGTTGTTTTCCCGGATCCTAGAATTTTCTTTTGTTTTATTATCAAACATTTTATGATTAATAAATTCAATATATAAAAATTGCTTACATGTTTGTACTTCTGTTAAATATTGCTTTTTTCTAGTTCCACCTTTATCACAAATGAAACACATGGTTCGGATGTTAAAAAAGTATTCTTGGAAGACCATGTTTGGCATTTGGTTTTAAAAGTTATGTTTCTTGTAGTTGTAGATGGGTCACTATTCTGATTAGCCGTTATATTTTGATCACTGGTGTAGCTTTGGCGACAGCTTACGTGATACTTAACTTAGAGTCCCGTTTAAAATATCATTTCGTTTAGGTAAAATTTTCCTACCGCATTCGTCCTTTATTTTTTCGGCACTATTAAATAATAAGAGCAAACCCTGTATTCTCGGTTTTTACACCACAGACTTTTCCCTATTGCTCACTGTTTTTTTACAAATAATCCACTCCATCGCGTTAGCAAAGCTATACAGGAATTACTAAATAGAAAAGAATAAAACGATTTTGTACTCCATTAACTAAAAAACCCTTAGATTACCAACACCGACGTCACCGACTGAAGTCAACTAAGTAATATGATGCCGGCCGTGTACCTTAAAAGACAACAAGTCGCGCCGCTACAAGAATATTCTTGTGACGCAACGCCAGTCGATTGTCGCTTTCGAAATCTGAGGTTTGCGCGGTGTTTTATAATTCATAACAAAAAAACTATGAATTCTATGTAAAATATTTTTACTTTAAAAACTTCTTCCATGTTTTGGCTTTATTTGCATCGCAATATGTATATCAAAAAAGTTGAAAATAAAAAAGTTTGTCGCTTAGTGAAAATGTATTGTCTTTTTTTGTGACGTCACCCTTTAAATGTTATTTAAAATTTACAAAATAAAATAGAGTATGGTAATGAATAAAGCTGTTGAAATGCATTAAAAACTTGTTTTATTTTGAACGAGAAATCAAGTTTATAGCTTTGTTACTTATAAAGATATTAGTGTGTGAACAATAAAAAATACAGTTTTCTACATTATGAAATTTTGTGCTATTTTTCAAAATAAAAAATCTCTCGACCATTAAAAAATGTCGTAATATCCCATTTCGTATGTCCAATAAGCTACTTAATAATACTATAAGCAGTTTACCTGGTTCTACGCCGATTTTTTTTTCTAAACATTTCATAGCCCATTTCGCTCCTCTAATATATGTTATATTTGTTCCAAAAGCTTTGTGTTTTAATTTAAATAGGCCGGGTATTTAAACCAATGTTTTCGGTATTTGTACGAAATAATTTCTCGTATTTGAATCAAAATAATTTTATTTGTTTTAAAGTTTTATTTGTTTGATGTGAACAACGATTATAAAATCATATTGTTTGATCGCAATAAATATTTATTTCGAACAAAGAAAAACCTAAAAATAAATCAAATAAATATTAATTTTTTTTCAAACAAATATTTGTTTGGCCATTATCCAACAAATATTTGCTTGAATAAACTCCATTTTTATTTGGACCAAATAAAAATTTTTTTCAGTGTGTAAACACGCTACTGGAGGGATAATAGATGGCGCCAGTATCATTTTAGAACTGTATCGATGAAATAACCTTTTGAATATGTCTTTTAGATATCAAATTTATCTGTGCTCAGCCGCTGAATATTTACAAATGAAGCTGAGAATTTTACTGGGGATCCCAAAAAAATTATATTTTTGTCATACGCTCCCAAAAATAGCTATTTTACGGACTCATTTAAGTCCGTAAAATGGTTCTTTTTCGGCCTAGTCCCTAAAAGTCGTCATGGCAACCTTTATGGACTATTCCAAAATTCCTGAATATGTCTAAATGCCAAATTTCGAATGACATGACAAAATTATCAAATAGTTGCTACGATATCAATTTCTAAGCTAAAATTGTCGAACATTATGATTTCAAAAATTATGGTAAATTTGCAAATTTAGGCGTTCTGAAGAATTGCAAAAAGCGTATAACAAAATTTTGGGAGCGTATGACAAAAAATATTGTTTGTCACACGTACCTAAATAAAGTATTTCAGGACTCATCTGCTATTCTGGACTCGGCTGACGCCTCGTCCGGAAACAGAAATGGTTCATCCTGAAAAACTTCATTTTAGGTACTTGTAACACAAATAACTATTCTGAAATGAGTCGTACCTGAGAAAAGTTTGCGAACTTCTGAACTAACTGTAGTGGAAAGACAGGGTGTAATATAAGGTTTGTTCTAGCAGCGATTTCAAACCAAAGCCAAGCCATCCGGAGTTTGCGCATTGCAATATACGCGACACTTAAATCGCTATGCGCAAACTCCGGATGACTTGGTTTGGTTTGGGTCTAAATCGCTGCTAGAACAAACCTATAGTATTTTTAATATCCATTTGGAATAACTCCGTCCTTATTTATCAATAACTAATTAGGTGAGACAAAAAATTACCAACAAAAATGAACGTCGATTATTAATTGGATGGTACGTCAAAAGATGTCTGTTAATATCATTAAATAACGTAAAAATACGCTACCAAAATACGATATTCCGATGAATCGGTAATCTTTTACTATGGGCGCTTGTAAAATTTTGCGATTTTTGTACGTTAAACTGTCAACCTCGATAAATGGGCCCATTTTAAAACATTTTTTGACGGCGGAAACCCATATTAACCAATATTTATAATATACAGGGGGTTCTAAATTAGGGACCCTTTGTTAAGTAATTATCGCGCTGTCCTAATTGTTTACTATATGGGCGCACGCTAAATTTTGCGATTTTTGTACTTTATACTGTCAAACTGGATAAAAATGCGCATTTTAAAACGTTTTTTGATGGCGGACACCCATATCAACCAATATTTATATTATAGGTACAGAGCGTTCTAAATCATATATTTGTTAGTTATTATCTTTGCGCTTTGTAACTTATACATTAATCTTGTAATTAGTTTCAGCTCAAATTATGGATAATTTTCCTATTACTAAACAGTGCATATATATGCAAAATGCATAAAATTCGGTGTTACTAATAAAGCAAAAACAGTGCGTTATAGACCCATATAATTATACATCATTGAACTTGTACTTAGGTATCATATCCAATATCACAACAATATACAGGGTGTTTCTTGACCTCGGTAAAAAAATTAAACTGATGAATCCTCACGTAATTTTAAGACGAAAATGTGGTATAAAATTTTTTCGAATGTCGCTTAGTTTTCAAAATACAGGGTGTATTTTGAAAGCAAAAATTTATTTTTTCGTGATTTCTCTTCATCAGTAAATAATGAGAAGCGACATTCGAACAATCTTTGCACGCATTAATAAAGAGTTTGAGCACTTTATTTTGTATTCACGCAAAGCCTACTCGTTTATTTAAACAACAAAATGATGAGGTTCTTGTGACGCGAACAAGAAAATAATTTTTTACTCGAAAACTGTAAGAGATACGAGAAAAATGCAAGCAACTTAATTTGCTTAAAATTAACTTTTTTATCAAATAACATAAGAATTTTGAGTGTTTAACAGGCCCGTATTATTACTTTTTGCGAAATTCTAGTAGTCGTTACCCGGATCTCCGCCAATGAACTAGTTGAGAAGGTCAACATGAACACAAAATAAAGTGCTCAAACCCTATATTAAGGTGTGCGAATATTATTCGAATGTCGCTTCTCATTATTTATTAATAAAAAGAAAACAGGAAAAAAAAAATTTTTTTCAACACCCTGTATTTTGAAAATGAAGCGACATTCGAAAAAATTTTATACTACATTTTCGTCTTAAAATTACCTGAGGTTTCACCAGTTTCGTTTTTTTACCGAGGTTAGTGTTGGGGAAACACCCCAACACGTGTAGAAACTATCGTTTTTCACCGTCTAGTTTGGTGATAACACCCTGTACGTATGTAGGATGAAGGAGCCGCGATTAAACACAAAATAGATTTATTTCACCCCGGGTACAAGCCAATTTGTACGTTTAAATCAGCAAATTTCACGTTCTTCAAAACCCCTTAGTCCAACCCTAGACGGACGACCCCTTAATGCGATCCTGTACACTCGCTCTGTCGGTATAGTAGATTACAATAGAGCCAACTTTCACTAGTAATGGAAAACGTTTGTAATCGTTTTCAAGTTAATGTATTTTTGTCTCCGTCAGAATCAGTGTGTCAAATAAAGAAAGAAAACAGCTTCTACCCTTGTAATTTCAAATGAATTCGGCAAAGCGCCAAATCCCCACTCTTTATTTGATCGTGGCGCCAGTAGCCGCTCGAAGAAAGAAATTCAAGTTAGTGCGTAGCAAACACTCATTCGCGTAGGATCTGTCTAGTCACAGCTCTCCTATTTTCCGCGCCAAAAACATCTAGCCATGTCCTAGCTCTGTTTTAGGCAATTAATTAGTTTGAAAGTGTCTTACATCCACTAAAATGTACTAGATCAGTCCAGCTGCTCTCTAGCCTCACAGTTCAGTTAAGACGTTCGCTTAAATAGCAGAAAAACGTGCTGTTCTCCGGCCAAAGGTCAAGTCCTTTTTGGGCCAATTTCTCTTGTATGCACGAATATTAGAAAATATTTCGTGCACCTCAGTTATCTTTGTCCAAGGTTTGGACAAAGACCTCCTTTGTGCTTCTTAAAAGAAATTCTTC
This sequence comes from Pissodes strobi, assembly GCA_016904865.1. Taxonomy (NCBI): domain Eukaryota; kingdom Metazoa; phylum Arthropoda; class Insecta; order Coleoptera; family Curculionidae; genus Pissodes; species Pissodes strobi. The sequence goes on from MU182323.1 coordinate 495,350, forward strand.
GAAGTTAGAAGCGATAGCATCCCCGTTCCCGTTGGAACATAAAATGGCGGAAGGCAGACTGACATTCCTGGTCAAATTCCTGTAAAGCAAGGCAGGTAAAGCAGTCCAAGTGAAAAGTAAGGTATGCTGTGTGAACGTTAAGTTGGAGAACGAAGTATACAAATAAGAAAGATAAAAACTAATTTAAATCAAACAATCAAGACTCTTTCTTCAGTAGACATTTTTAAATTTAAGAAACCTTTTGTAATTTTAGTTTTATACTGGAACGAATGATGAGTGATTGAAAGTTTTAGTCTAAGAATTGTATATATATTTTTTCTATTTAACAAAGAAAACATTGTTTGTTTATCTCCATTAAATTTAAATGCAATTTACACCTGCATTATTAAATTATATCAATACCGAATACATGTTTCAGTTTCTCTCACCACCCTATGTTATACTGTTCATTAAAAGTGGTTAATTAAAATACCACACCCTTCTTTATGGTTTTAAGCAATAATAAAACAATTTGTTTATCCCGACCAGTTAGGAAACACCCTGTATAAGGTGTCCGATTTAAAATAAATAGTTGGTGCCTGTTCGCGAAAAACTAAATACTCTGCTAAAAAACGTTTCTATTTAAGTTCTTTTTTCCATTATCTATAGTTAGATATGACATTAGGGCATAAGGGCAACCTTATTTCGGACATCCCGTACTTCACATTGAAAAGGTCTTCGAGATATTCGTTCTGTGTTGAATATCACTAATTTGCTCATTTACTTAATAGCAATTCTGTCTCCTGCAATAACTGAAAATATAACCACCAAAGTGATCGTAAATAATAATAATAATAATATTCATAACAATCAAAATCCTTCAGACGATTAGGTAAGGTCCTTTATATACATAGATGAACCACCTCATTAGGTTTTACTGTTTCATTTGGCTAAAGTGTATCTCCTAAGATTCTTCTGCGAATATAAAAAGCAACTAGCTTAATTAAAACTAGTCCTAAGTATGGAAACGTGCACATGATTAAGCTTGGAAAAATTAAAATTTTTGCACTTTGCTTAAGATGGAAATTCCAGTCGCATAGCAGTGTTGTAAAACCGAGTGAAATAAAAATGCTAATGTGTATATTTCTTAGAAATATGCCCCTTCGCTGGAGTTGCGCCATATACAATTAGAAAATTACGAAGTTTATTCAAGATGTTAAGTACATTTACGTACATTGGATTGGTATCTAAGTATATAAAAATAAAATCAAAACAATATGAATTAATTGCACCTAGGTGGGCTAAACTAAACTACCTGTATGTGTAAAAAGTAAAGTAGGTTTCGTTACTATTTCTATTACCGCACTAACAATAATCACTATAAATATACAATTTATACAAAAAAAAGGTGGATAGAAAACAAAAATAAAATAAAAATTAAAATAACAATAGAATCTGGAATCAAAATAATGCCTTAAATCTATCAAAATTTTTAAATACGTATGCTCTACAGCTTTCATAAAAATTTTGAGACTGAGAAAATTTCCTACGCTCAAAGGTAGGAGGAGACTATACATTTCTGGAGCCAGTTAAGGTTTCTATCCACAATGATTCCTAAATATTTTCAATAAATATTACTGCAAAAATTTTCAATACTAACATGATTATATTCAGGTCGACTTGTAAGGGTTATCGTAAAGGCTATATATTTAGTTCTAGTAACGTTCAATGTTCATTTAAATGTGTCTAAACCATTTTCTTTAAAACCTTAATCATAGAATTTTTGACAGAAAGCCATGAGTCTCCCAAAAATACTATCACAGTGTACTCAGCATAATACATCACAATTTCAGTCAGAATCTGCATATCACTCAAGGAATTGATATTATATTATAAATAGAATTGACGCCAGAATAATGTTTGATTTTTAATGGATTGTGGATTTTGTCATCCATTCTTACAACCTGCATTCTTTCGTTACTCGAGAAGACATTCAATATAGAACCCGTCACTCCATAACATTGTAGCAGTTGACGAAGTAAATCATGAGGCACCGTGTCAAATGCCGTCGCAAGATCCAGAAATATGGCAAGAGTTTTTGGCGTTATCTAGAGCCTCAGTTATATAATTACACAATTCACACATAGCATCAGAAGTATTCAAACCCCTTACAAACCAAACTGACGTTGATTAATAATGTTATTTTGCTCAAGGAAGCTGACCAAGAGATCTTGAAGACACTGCTCAAAAATTTTCACACTAATTGAGCGAAAATTGTTTACGTCAGATTTATCACCCGACTTATGTATAAGAGTAACAATTCCTATTTTAAAATTTTCAGAACTTTTGCCTTTTTGAAAAATAAAGGATACCGCACGGATAACATGGTAGTATGGACCCCCGTAGATTTTGTTCATTTTATAATAATTTGTAGGTCTTATCCCTATAATAAACATAGTGAAATTAAGAAGGGATCGTATGTCTGTGATAGAAAGTATAGGGTGTCAAAGATCAGAAGTCCGGTCATTGGTGAAGAGCACACTCGCGCATTTTTTTAATACCTCAATATGTTTTTAGTACATTTAAATAATTTTGGTATCATTTGAGAGACAATAATTCATAGTTCCGCAAGGGCAAGTTAAAAATAGTGCACAGGATGACCAGGTTTTTGTCTTATAAAATTAATATTGTTTAGAAAATTGATTAATATGTAACATAATTTCGGTATAGCTTACCTATATGGGTGCATCGAGAAAATCCTGGTGCCATTTTTCAATTGTTAATCAAGATCCCTGTATGCGAAAGGTATAACTAATACTTACAGGGTGACTAACTGTAACAAAGGTTATTTACCCAAACTGTTCATGATGGTTTGAATGTAAGTTAAAAATTAAATATTTGCAATAATACTTTAATTAACTCTTTCACATTTTACAAAAACTTTGATAAATAAACCAATATATACTAACGCACTCTTTGAAACATCTGGAACAAAAGAAAATTCACATTAGAAAAAATCTATTTCATTGAAAGTTTTTTGCCGATAACCATACTCTCTAGTTAATGCGAATGAAAAAGGTACCTAATAAGAGTAATAAAATACCGACTTGGTAACGAAAACGTAAAAAATCAGTAAGCAGATACTTACCTATCTATAGTATTAAAGGGACATCTCTATTTCCAGCATCAGCTATTTCTTCGAGGATTCTGTTTTGTGGATAGTGAACGTTATTGTGCCGATGTCTTGCAAACCCCAAAAACCATATAACACTCGCAACATGACAACATGTTCCTACTGTTCTGGCTCCTGAACGGCATGTACAATAGTATGATACTTAACTGCATTGCGGTGACGCGAGGTAATTCTTATTCTTAGAAAGTTTGGTATGTTTAAACGCATATCTAATTCAAAATGTAAGTCTCCAAATTCTTGTGTATTATCATGTACATATGATGGTGCCATTTTCATTTGAAATGATCCAAAAGTCAAATCTCTAAGATAATCGAGAGTTAGTAGTGGAAAATTAGGTATTTGTTCAAGCTCCATTCCTAGCCAATTAGCACGGCGCGGCGTCTAAAAATGCCCTCATTATTAACTCTAAGCTGTGTAGCATTTGGTTGACGGGCCTTTTCTAACATTTGTTGAGCTAGTTCTGGGGTAGCATTTTCAAGATGGATAGTTGGATGATACCTATTAATAAGTGCACAGGCTACCCTTAAAAACTGACCTAAGGGTGGGATAAGTGACTTCGGAAATGCGTCTCTAAAAAACTTGTAAATACTTTTAATATGCTCATTTCTCGATTCTACGACGTATCTAGATTTTGTAACCAACCTAGATTTGTTGGCTTCTTCTGTGGTTAGTTGGGCTCTATGTCCAAGATGTGCGGGCATTTCCGTTTGAATGCCAATATCCGTTAAAAAGTTTTGAGCGTCTCTATAACCCCTATCCAAGATAAAAAATATCTCCTTTAGCAAACCAGTTTCTAAGTTCAGCAAGATCTTGGTTGTACTCGTGTAAAAGCATAGCAGCGTCATTGTTGCGACTATCTGCAAAATATGGGCCATGTAGTGCCAAGATATATCCATCCGGTGCACATACAGTCGTCGGCTTTAAAAGATGGTACTGTTTGTGTACTGAAAACGACTGACGAAGTGCCTGGAAATTACGACTTTTGTGGATTTTTATATAAATTCCGTCTATATAGCGATGGCCTTTTGAATTTTAGGGTTTTCGTTATACAAGATATGGGAAAAATCGCTTACATGATTATTAATGTATTCGTTCCTATTTATGTCTATAACCCAAATTAAGTGGTGAAATATTAGTATCAAGGCACAATAACATTTTAGCAATGGTGGAACTGACTAACTGGCGAGAAGCATAGTTGAACATGACCCTTAAGAAATCGTCAGAAAGTCCCTGTCGCATTTTGCACAAAAAACATATAAGATCTTTCTTAGAAACTGTTCTCTGACAACCATAAAGGAATACTGGATGACATAACTGAAAAAGGTCACGAAATTGAACCTTGGTTAGTGAAGTTAAAGATTTGAATTCATCATCTTAATAATTTTCTTCATGCTCTAATAAAGATTGAGAACTAACATCACTAAGACATCCCAAGAAAATCGTCAATTCGTCTCCTTGCCAATTGTAAGGTATTCTTATTCCACGCAAGCCATTTAATAAAGGTTGGAATAACATTCCTCTTGAATCAATGTGGTCACCACATACTCGTACGTGAGGAGGAACATATATTTCTGTTTTAATAAAAACATTTACCCTCAGGCTTGAAGATGGTCTCCGAATTCCTTCTAGATTATTATTACCGCATACAAAGCAACATCTAGCACTATTTTTAAAAAGTACCTAAATAATTGTAGGATCTGCATCATTCTGGTATACTCTAATCGCCTCCAACACGCTCATGTTGCAATTATGACAAAGCCTTGTATTATCATTTAACTTCTCTTCTGGATACTGCAGATCATTCCGGCGACGTTTAGCAATTTCAATATCTTGATCTGCATTAAGAGCTACTAACAGATTTCTTCGAAAATGGTCATCGCAAATATAACAACGAGGTCGAAAGGCCATACTGGTTTTAGCATAAAAAGTCAGACACTATTGCAGCTTACTGCTTGTTGAAATAACTGCCGTTTTTGATTGACAACGTAACTAAAGAAACAAATCCATGGATAACTAGATTTTAATAACATAGTGGGTATAGTTTTCTAGGACCCTTCACGAAAGAAAATGTACTTGTACAATGCTTCGACAAAGTCACCCACAAGCTTGATAAAAAATAAATAAGGGGAAGTTTGTGTTAGTCACCCTGTAAGTATTAGTTATACCTTTCGTATACAGGGATCTAGAATAGCAATTGAAAGATGACACCAGGACTTTTTTGGTGGACCCCTATAGGTAAGCTATATAGAAAATATGTTACATATTAAACATTTTTCTAAAAAAGCTTGGTCACCCTGTGCACTATTTTTTAACTTGCCCTTGTGGAACTATGAATTGTCTCTCAAATGACACCAAAATTATTTAAATGTACTAAAAACATATTGAGGTATTAAAAAAAATGCGCGAGTGTGCTATTCACCAATGACCGGACTTATGATCTTTGACACCCTGTACTTTCTATCACAGACATACGATCCCATTTTAATTTTACTATGTTTATTATAGGGATAAGACCTACAAAATATTATAAAATGAACAAAATCTACCGGGGACCATAATAACATGTTATCCGTGCGGTATCCTTTGTTATATAAGCGAGTGGGTCAATAAAATAGCTGTGGAAATATTTTACTATTTTCGTACTAATGCCATCTAATCCCGGAGAACAATTGATTTTTAGGGAATTAATTTGTTTTATAATTTCCTTTCTATCTGTAAGTTTTAAAAACATGGATGATAGTGATGTAAAACTGTTTTTAAAAGTATTTGCAGATGTTTTGATTCCTTGATTCATGTTGTAACCTATGTTAACGAGAAAATTATTGCAATAAATTGATGAGTTCTTATTATTATCAAATCTGGTGGTTCTATTGCTGGTAATTTTGAAATAAGGGTCACTTTTTGTTTTAGCAATATCGGTAAATTGGAAAATAACGTTATATATATTTTTAGGATTATGTCCACTTTTATTTATTTCGGCTTTGTAGAAATCATGTTTGCATTTTTTTAATGACACTTTTCTATTGTCCTCATTGATATACAGTAAGAGTTTTTTCTTAAGTTTGTCTTTAGCAATTAAAAAATTAATGATTCCAATTGTTTTCTAAGTCTATAATTTTTTTTTATATGTTTTTAAGATTTTAGTATTGTCCTAGATTATTTGTTATTACCCCAGAAAAATTGTGTGTGACATATTCTGCATCCTTACATTCAAAAACACTGTTTCAGTTCTGATTTTAACAAGATTACCAAAACGCATATAGTCAATCTTAGAAAAAAACATGCCATCTACTTTCACTCACGTGCCCAACTGTCCATTTGGATTTAGTTCAATGTTTAACATTATAGGGTAATGATCTGTAAGGGCAGA
>MU182324.1:0-43083 GCA_016904865.1 Pissodes strobi
GTCTTGTTTCATTAATGGCAAGGATACTTCTAACTATGCTTGTCATTTAATTAATGAAAACCACATTTTCAATAATGATTTCAATGTTTTACATATTGAAAATAAAGGCAAAAAATTAAATCTGTTAGAAATTATGGAAATCAATAAATATAAAAAATTTAATATATTACTTAACGAACAAACTGATTTTGGGTTAGATTATTTTTTGTAATTTACCTGCAACAGCGGAACTCTATAATTTTAGCATATTTTAGTGTAACTATTCACATTTGAAAAAGACGTTACCGTCGAAACACGTGTCATGTTAAAATAAAGTTAGTGGAAATCTTTAAGTGGTTTACTTATTTAAGTGTTTCTTAGTTATGGATCTCCATCAAGTAAAGGCTAATTCGATTAAATACCCTCTGATAATGGAAAGGGTGTAATCCCTGCATCTTAGTCATTCTTTCAATCTGAAAATGTTTTAAAGTAATTTATACCGCATAGTAAATAAATCTCATTACATTAATAGGTACTTGATTACAGGTAATTTGATCTAAACAACTAGCTCAGGATTTACCAAAATTATTTAAGTATACTTAAATTTGATTTAGGGATATTGGTAGTAGTTTCCAGGGTTCTTAATGATATTTGCGGGTTTTCCTCAATTCTATTTAGCGCTTCCTCATACTGATAATTTTCCATAGGCCTTCCTTGCCCTCGAGCACGTTGAAAGGATCCATATTCCAGCAATTTTCTATGTAACCGGACAAATACTTTCCAATGTAGAAGTCTTCGTGCAGGAAACCTCCTTTGGTACTCTCGTACAGCGGCATGTGCGTTATCATTGCAATAACCGTAAATAAAATGAATATCGACTTTCTCACGGTTCGAAAAGTTTTCCATAATTGAAAAAATTTCAAAAATTTGGAAGCAAAATGGCAACTAATCTATCACAACAAATGTTGTTGTCAATAGCAATTATAATGTCAATTTTGTTTCAAGGCCTACTATTAAGTTTTCATAAAAATATGATATTGTGAATACTATGCAGCGTAATTTTTAAATGCGTTTTTCTCGAAAATGGTGAGTCCTAGCGATACCGACTAAGAGGCCTTGACTTCTTAAAATTTGAAGGGAAAAAAGCGAAATGTTGGCATATAAAAATGTTTGAGTTAATTTTTTAGGCTCCCCCCCCCCCCCCCCTACATGATACGCATCTGACTAAGTAATCAAATTTTTTAATCCATATTTGAATTCAGCATATCAAAATTAGTAGGATCCCAAAGTTTCAAAATTTCATTTTAAACCGTTTCGGAAATAATTAGAAAAAACCATCTTCAGGTGTCCCCCTTTAAAGGGGCGTAGCACCCTTAGAGGGCGTTTGCCAATATATTTTTATATGAAAAAGTTAGGTTATTTTTGATCAATAAAGACAGGGTTGAAGTTTCGTCCACAAATTTTGGGTCACCCTGTATATACCTAGTTTTATATTGTAGCGAAAGCTAGCGAAATATTAATTAATTAATTAAGTATGGCGTTAGGCGCCATTTTGTAATGAAATACTAGTTGTTCAATTTTTTTTAGTAAATGATGTTCGTTTTGAGACTCGTTTTTATTTTTTCAGGGGGTAGGTCGTCTCTTTTATTAGCCGTAATTTTTATGGGCGCCAGAGTTCCTAAAGACAATGCGAACTGAATATGAACACTTAAATATAAATAAATATAAAGATAAAAATATCAGAAATTTGCTCTTATAATTCGCAATGTCTGACAGACCTCTATCCTGCGATAAATTAAAAACTAAATTAAAGACAAGTTATATATTAACTCTATATGTAATTAAATTACAAATATGATTGATGGAATCATTTGAAATGGAGTTTATCGATATAATTAAATTACAAATATAATTGATGAAATAATTTCAAATGAAGTTTATCTGATGAATAAATTGACTTAGTAATGAAAATTGAAATTAATGTGAAAGATTAATAAAATTTATTGTGACAGATTAAAAAATTAAATACAGTCTTTTAAATATGTTTATCTTCTGACTGACTGATACTTAACTTCGTCCAATTATTCTGTAACCATGTGATCGTATTGGGACCTCCATTGGAACCGTTTCTGCCTGTTCTCAAGTTAGTATCTGTTGGGTTTATCGAGGACTTATTGGTTCACGAAGTATTGGCTCCCTTCGACTGGTTTGGTACAGCGACTTGTTTCCTTTGATCAGTCGTGCTGATTTATAACATGAAAGGAGAAATAAACTAGTCTTAGACCAATGTATATTGCTAATTAAATAATATTCAGGGAAATATCATGTGAACATCAGTGACACTGTTTAACACATGAAGAACAATTTGAAAATTTACTGGTTAAAGCAGATATAATCAGAAACTTGAATTACAATGTTAAGTTGAGCAAAAATTATAAATAACTACTGTTACTCAAGATATCCTTTTCTTTACTTTAAAATATAAAATTCAAAAGAAAATAATGACTGACATTTAAAATTCAAAAGAAAATAATGGAATAACGTTCCAATTCAGTGACTCTCGGTAAATCTAAATAAAAGGTAACTTGAATTTGATAATAAATAGAAAAATAGAGGTACAACCTCTAATAACGAGTCTTATAATTCAAAATAAGTAATTACTATTACTTTTATTTTGGCCCTTGGCACATATACGAAAATTGAGCGCATTTGCGCCTCAATTTAATTAAAGATAAAGATAATATAATCACTACCTCGCATTCGAGATAGAAATTTAGATAACAGACAAAACCAGATAAATTTACATATGCGAGATTAACCTCTCATAAATGCAAAGTACTGTCGATACATCAGGATTGAGACTAGACAGGGCGAGTGCTAATAATTATATGCTTGATATAACAAATAAACTGAAATTTGAATTAAATGAGCCTGAAAAGAAAAAATATTAAAAGCGGCAATACTATGAGGGAAAATACGGAGAAATTCTACCGAAAACTGAATTTACTACCTTTGCACAAATATATAGAATTTACTCCGAGAATTAACCCAAATAATACTGTTCAATTGTCAAATACGTAAAAAATGTGCGTGACCACTGAACGATAAAATAATTACGTTCTCCTTAAATTTGTACTAAGCCTCTTTCAAATTACATGAATGTAATTAATGTAATATTCACCAATAAATCGGTATTATTACCCAAACGGTCACGACAATAATTAAAAATATATTGAAGATATAAGCTACTTAAAAGTGGAATATAAAAATGCTAAATTCTTGCTTTAGTCCAATAAGACTAAGCGAATCATACACATATTAATTATGTATTTAAAATTGAAAGAATTAGATAAATATATGGCAAGATGATTTAAATATTTCAAGATTAAAAACTAGCACTTACCCGTCAACATCTCGACACAAGATAAAATATCTCGCATTCAAAATTCAAGACGTTGGACAAAATTATGGATGCCGATGTTTTATTGGCTAGTTTATAACATGTGATTAACACTATAAACCACGTAGCACCAAGTAATAGAAATACTCTATATTAAATATAGTAATCTATAGTAAATTAAATTCATGAATTGTAGGTACAAAATAGCGTACTGCCCTCCTAAAATCGCGATAACCACCCGAAATAAACCCATTCGTGAATAGATGTCACTGGCGACTTAAATATTACATATCGAAAATCATTCGCAATTGAATTGAAATTTTAGTGTAGCGGAATAAGCATATACACCGTGTCCCATATAAGAATGCACAGTACAGAGATCTCGCAAACCAGAAGAGCTACAAAGATAATTAAATTAGAGAAAAGGTGCGACTTGCTGAACCCTACAAAGTCGTGCTTCGAAATCTAAAAAAATCCGATTACTTCCGAAGATATTTGAGAAAACCCGAATTTTCTCGATTTCGTTTTTATTTTTTTCTGACTTTATTTGAAAAGATATGACAATGCAAATTTAACATTGCCATTGCCACTTTTCCTGCTCTTCAAGTTGATGTTATTACATTTTCAATCTGACGTTTCGTTTCTTAGCAACCATCATCAACTTTGTTTTTTTAAATAGTCAAAAAAATTTCTTTTATTCCTAAAACCCTCTAATTTTAATCTTAAATCCAACAACATATCGCTCTTTACATTTATCCGACGTTTCGGATAAAAAAAACCATCATCAATAATATTTGATGACGATTTCGAAGGAAGGAAACATCGGATCAGAAATCTAATGACGTCATCATGTAGAGGAGACAAAATGGCATAAGAATGTGACTTTCATTTTGATCAATTTTGATTATTAAAGTCTGAAAAAAAATCAATTGCAATCTACGAAATCTTGAAATTTAAAACATAACTATTTTTTTTCAGGTTTTAATAACGAGGATAGATCACAATAAAAATCACGTTCCTATGAAAATTTTTGTCCTCTTGCTAATGACGTAATTAGATTTTTGATCCCACGTTTCGTTCCTCCGTAATCATCATCAAATAACATTGATGATGGTTTTTTCATCCGAAACGTCGGATAAATGTAACAAGCCATATGTCGTTGGATTTAGGATTGAAATTAGAGTTTTTTAGGAACAAAACAAATTTTTTCAACTATTTGAAAAAACAAAGTTGATGATGGTTGCTAAGAAACGAAACGTCAGATTGAAAATCTAATAACATCAGCTTGAAGAGCAGGAAAAGTAGCAATGAGAATGTGAAATTTGCATTCTCATATCTTTTCGAATAAAGTCAGAAAAAAATAAAAACGAAATCGGGAAAATTCGTCTTTTCCCAAATATCTTCGGAAATAATCGGATTTTTTTACATTTGGAAACATGACTTTGAAGGATTTAGCAAGGCGCAACTTTTCTTTAATTTAATCATCTTTGTATCTCTTCTAATTTGCGAGATCCTTATAGTGTGTATTCTTATATGGGACACCGTGTATTCCGTTACAATATTAGAGAATAAACCATTTGAATTGAATATAATTTCAACACATACGTTATACCAGAAATTTAGCGTTATAAAAAAGTAGCGTTTCTTCACGCACTACCCACTATAATTTTTTGTGATATTCTAGACCTATTAACTAACAAATTTAATTTTTCAATTATTTCTATTTTAGTTTGATGAAATAGTCCGAAAGCAGAAAATTGTCCATATTGACAGACAAAAATTAGTCAAAACAATTGCAGAATTAGATGAAAAGAAAGAGAGTGCTTTAAAACTTGCCTTTGAACAAGTATCAAAAGATTTTGGTTCCATTTTTGGCACCCTTCTGCCGGGAGCTAACGCTAAATTGGTATCGTTGCAAGGAAAAAGTATTCTTCAAGGATTGGAGGTAAATATAATGTGTTTGATAAACCTAATACAAATGAACTAGTATTAAAGTGAAGTATAATCCCTAGGTTTATGGTAAAGTTTAAGTTGTTACAACTTTCGAAAAAATGAGGTATTGATATACGGTTTATATATGCTACAAACAAAAAACAGACTGTTTCACTCGCCTTTTTGAAGTTAAAGTAAAAGTTCTTTTATTCAGGACGTGTAATAAGACAAGTGTTTTATTGCAACGAAGTTCAACATGAGCAAGAATCGACAAAGTATATTGTAACGGGCCAAATTTTCGTTGTGTATTCAGTCAAGTTTTAATAGGTATCTAATTTAAGGTTTTCTTATTGACAAAATGGTATTTTTACAGTGACTACATATGCAATATGCATGTTCTAAGTCCCTACGCTTTCTAACACCTTACATTTGTTTTAGATTAAAGTGTCTTTGGGGAATGTATGGAAAGAAAACTTAACTGAATTAAGCGGTGGTCAGCGGTCCTTGGCTGCTTTATCGCTTATATTAGCAATGTTACTTTTTAAACCTGCACCGTTGTACATTTTAGACGAAGTTGATGCAGCTTTAGATTTATCTCATACCCAGAACATTGGAAACATGCTAAGGTCTCACTTTAAAAAATCGCAGGTAAGCAAACAAAGTATACTTAATTTTATTGACAAATATTATTGTTATGGTTGACTTTATCCATTCAAAGAAGAGTTAAGTGGCACCTTTTTCAGAAGGGTTTTTGATCCTTTATTCACAGATAGATTTTATTATAGTATTACCAATTAGTTATCAGATCCCAAATTATAACTCACTACTGCTTGTATTCTAGATAGAATTACTGCTAAAAACTGTTTTGAAATTGGGCGCGTTGATGTTATTCAATTCAAAGATGAAATACTCGGCAGATGGCGCTGAACGACAGATTACTAACAAATTAAGAATTACCAAATGAATAAACTACAATCAGTTGTATACCTTGAAATTCGGTCAGCACCAGTCCTCCTAATAGCTCAACCAGCACCGTTTGCAACCGAACACCTGACCTAGCTCGTCTCAGGGGGGTTCGAACTTTATCTTTTCCCACTATCAAGTTCCAAAATGATGTACCTGAATATGGAATTAAATCAAAATAAGTAAAAGTCTAAATCGGGGTTGGACGCCACCAAGTTTACTTTTGTTGGCAAGCCCTGTCGTTGTTTATACGGACACAGTAAAAAAAACTTGGAAATAAAAGAAACTAAGTTCAAATTCAAATGTCAAATTAAGTAAATAATTACCTGGCGAAGTCTACGCTACCTGCATAGTTACCACTCAAAATCTAAATTCTCAAATTCACCCAAAATAATACCAAGTATGTGAGGCCAATACTTTGCATTTAAAGATCCTTTACACAAATAATGCACTATGTAAAAAATCGACCTCTCCTATTGGTCGATCCATCTCGTATTACGATATGTCTGCGTGATGCAATCAATTTCTGTCAAGATCTCTCGTGATGTAGAGGTTTATACAGCTGGGTCTCACCTGGACGGCCGAGGTTCGAACCCCGTTGCTATTTTTATTTTTTCTTTAAGATTATGTTTCTAAACAGTTTTTTTTTCTTGATTTTGGGTATGTCTTGAGTTAGTTTGGGTTAGCACCTGGTTAGTTTTCTTTTCTTGAGCCCCCGTAGCGAGCGGAGGGCCATGCGGATCGACCAATAGGAAAGGCCGATTTTTATATAGTGCACTATTTGTCTAAAGGATATTATAATGCCAATACTTTTATTTTGAAGCAAAAAATATGAGCAAGCTCCTCTAGCCTTATGAGAAAATTCAATTAAATGTTAAACAAGTTTATGTCTGACTAGACACACCCTCTTGTCATCTTGACAATCTAATTTAAAACTTTGGAAGGTGTCAAATAAAAGGTTGTAAAATGTTGAAAGTTCACTTCTCCGAAACGCTCTGCTGCAACCTGCAACCTAGACGGCGGTAAAAATACCGAATTTATCACATAGACTGTACTAAGTTAATTTAACTCGGTTAGTATAGCCTTTCCAAAAGCCCGAGTTGCAAGTTTCAAACAGAAAACGTATCCCTCAAAATGCTATGTTACGTTTTAATACCAATGCCAAAATAAAGTAAAAAGGTATTAAAGTGATTAAACTTCCTCGAATATAATATGCACTAGAGATTATTCATAAATCTAGTGCCTGTAAGAAGTAACTAATGAAACTAGGCCCGCGTAGTAACACTTCACAAAAGGTATTATATATATACTCTAGTGGATTATGATGATTGCTATTACATACTAAAGAAAATATTAAAGCGTTTTAGGAAAATGTTTGAGTACTAAATTCTGTTTAAATTTAAAAGTCTCTACAGTGAAGTAATTATTTCTGGCACAATATTGCTGGCTAAACGTGATAATATGAATAAAAATAAACTTATCTTGAAGAACAATCTTCTGTAAAGTTATGTCCGAAAACTGGCCCTCATCCTTCTCTGTACATCTAACAGCCCAAATTAGTCAGGTTCCAGGTAATAGTGGCTCTTTCTGCCCTACAGGGAATCAGAAATTAGAACCCCGCAACAACAAGCTACCGAAATTCCGCTGCTAAAATCCAGCTACTTGAATGCGACTACTAGAACCCTAAAACGGAAATTAATCCATAACAGCAACATAACATGAAATTAACAGAAATGCCAAAACTCGGCCCCAAAAATCTAATTGAAATTCTACATTCAAAACAACTTAAAACCCAACCTAACAACACTAACCCAAACAACCTTATCCATAACGGGGATTCACCAAAACCTTCCTGGGTATCTTGAAAGGATTAACGGGCTTATTGCCATTACAGCGGTTGCTAGAAATTTCTCCTACAAGCAACTAACCCTTTCTCGAGAGTCTGAAACGACTTCCAGCCGATTTCATTTACGAATTAAATCACTTCTCGAGAGCTATCTCTCACCCCAAGGAATTTTCTTTGGCTAATGATAAAACAGAAGCTTTACATAATCGACAACAGTTTTCTTCTGTTTTCTCTCAGCCTACTGGATTAATAAACAGAAACAGCTCTTTAATCACGTCAAAAACTATCGACTGACATCATAGAGAAAGCAAAAAGGGAAGAGTCCCAAATCTCATGTTACAATTAGGTAACTTGTTTGGTGGCGTCCTCGATGGCTACAAGAAAAAATACAGTATGGAAGGGATCCTTAAATCGATATTAATAGCCAAAGAATGCAAATCACATCGATATCAACACTGCTGGACTTAAGTTTGCCCTACTGCAAGCGCTTTACCAAGAGAGATTTTGTGTTCCTATTCGCCGACCCTCAGGACTCATATAATGGTAAAAAATTGTGCGAAACTGACCTAAAAAATAAGCTCATTAAATTCCAGCATACAAACTTAGTTTTAATCGGTCCATACCTTACTCCTAATCGACCAGTTTTAAATATAATGGTCGCTGCTCAAAATTTTTTACTTGGGAATTGCTTCAGGGAAATATCAAGTGCAACGTTCCTGCCTCTAACTTCTCGAGAACCGATCCACAAAAAACATTTAGCAGAATATTTAGTAGCTTGTTTCATCCAAAAAGATATGGCACCAATCTCTGCAATCACCAACAATAAAACTCCCAATTCAGAAGGTTCGACCAAGAGTGTGCACAATTCACCTGAGGTGCCAGTGGTGGATTCATGTGAGGAACAGTCACTTTTTGTAGAAATGAACACTTTTTTAGACCAATCCAGAAGAAAAAAAGGAGTGAACTTATAGTAAATGATAATAAATGTGAACTTTATTCAATTATGCTGCTAAATATTCAATCACTAAGGAATAAAACCAATGAACTCTTTCTTTTCTTAAATGAATACAAATTCCCCAACATAGTTTTATTGACGGAACACTGGCTGAAGCAGAATGAACTATGTTTTATATCAAATTATGTTATATTATCAAAATTTTGTAGATCCCAGTCAACCCATGGTGGCTGTTTAAGCCTAGTCAATGAAACTTTTCTAAAGCAGAACTCATTTCAATCGATAACAAAGTTCGACCACTTACTACAAGAATTCGCGTTCGAATTTACGATAATTTTTTCAAAATCTCACAACCTATATGTAATTTGCATTTATCGCTCACCTACCTCTGACAGTGATGTACTTTTCGTAGGGCTGGAGGATATCCTATCTAACATGTCGAGCTCAGCACACATAATTCTGACCGGAGATTTAAATATAAACTTTGATGAAAAGAGTTCTGCTTGCACAGTGCGGCTATCTAGTTTACTCGACTCATATAATTTGCAAATGCATGTTAGATCGCCGACGCGCATCACTCAGTTCTCATCTAGTACCATTGACTATGTGTGTTCTAATTTGTGTGATGAACTTGCTAGTTGTACAGTTGAGAATGCAGCATTATCGGATCATGAAGCGATTTTTTTCAGGATCTCAAAACCCATCGTTCAAGAGACAAAATCTCTAATACATTCTGGCAGAATTTTTGGCAGAAACAATTATGCTCGATTCTACAGTTTATGTGCCTCCTCTTGCTGGGTCCCTATTCTAGATTCTGAAGATCCAATATCTGCTTTCCATACTAAGTTAGTTGGGTTGTTTAACAAGGCTTTCCCAATAACTAAAATTAAATCTAAAAAACAGTCAAAAAAAGTCTGGTTTACTAAAGGTCTAACCATTTCTTCTAAGAATCTTCGCTCACTGCATATGATCAGAAAGTTCACTTCATGCCCAGGTTTTAATGAGTATTTTGCCAAATATCGCTCCATATTCCGTCGCTTAATAAAATTATCCAAAGAAAAATATTATTCAGATCGCCTAAGCAACTGCCACAATTCACAAAAAGAATGCTGGACTATTGTGAATGACATACGTAAAAAAAATGCTCATCGTCCTGCTTTAACTCCTCTCAGTTCCCCGGATTCACTCAATAGTTTTTTTTGTAGTATAGCCAGTAACCTACAACAGCAACTCCAACCTTCGGTTGATCCAATAGATTATTTATCTCATATAAATATTCCAAATTCATTTTTGTTTTTCCCAACTGATCTTAAAGAAATAAAGACTACTTTACACTCAATCAAAAATAAAAACAGCTCAGGAGAGGATGGTCTTTCTGCAAACATTTTTCTCAATCTACCAGATAATGTGTTGATGGTTCTGGTGAGGGCAGTGAACGGGTCATGGGAGACGGGAGTTTTTTCTTCGTGTCTAGGTTCGGCAAAAGTTGTTCCGATCCATAAGGAGGGAACACCAGACAACCCGTCTAACTTCCGCCCCATCTCACTCCTATCCACTATGTCTAAGATTATAGAGAAGCTCGTGAAAACGCGCATGCTCTCCTTTATACGGGCTAATGACATCTTGAGTGGGTGCCAATTTGGTTTTCGGGAGGGCACTAGTACAGATGATGCTATTTATCATTTAGTGCATGATTTGTACTCACATATTAATGATGGTGGGATCTCGGCAGCAGTTTTTTGTGATCTGTCAAAGGCGTTTGACTGTGTTAGTCGCGAAATTCTGCTGCGGAAACTGTACCATTATGGATTCAGGGGAGTTTCTTTGTCTTGGTTTTCATCGTTCTTGCTTGGTCGTCGTCAACGTGTCTTCATAGGGCCTAATTGCTCTACCTACAAATCCATTGATCACGGAGTGCCACAGGGTTCGGTTTTGGGTCCAGTCCTATTTCTGCTTTACATAAATGATCTCCCTAATCTTCCTATTCGCGGTAAGTTCACCATATTCGCTGATGATACCACCATATTGTGGAAGGCTCTGGACCCCGTTTCCCTCCAAAAAATCATCTTGGAGGATCTCCAAAGCGTGAAAACTTGGTGTGACTCTAACCTGTTAACACTCAATCCCACAAAGACAAAATTGATATGTTTTAAATGTAATCTCGCGAACATATTCATTGATAATGCTCCAGTTGAGATCAGGCCTGACAGCAAATTTCTTGGAGTTTTCATAGATGGAGATCTTAAGTTCCATTCACACATAAATCAACTTGCTAGTAGGCTATCATCTAGTTGTTTTGCTGTTAGAATCACTGTTCAGGAGCTGGGCCCTAGGATTGGCAAGTCGGTGTATTATTCACTTTTTGAATCCCATCTTCGATATGGAATTGCTTTCTGGGGAAGTGCAAGCGGCTTCATGATTCAAATGATTTTCATTATTCAAAAAAGGGCTGTTAGATATATTTGTAGAGCTGGTCCCCGAGACCCGTGTCGACCTTTTTTTCGTCAAGAGAAAATATTAACTCTTCCATCTTTGTATATCCTCGAGACTGCTTGTATTGTCTTTAAATACCAGTCGAGGTTTACGATGAGAAGCTCCCGGTATCCTAGCAGGAATAACAGGATTTTCCGTCTTCCCCAGCCTACTTCAGCGCTCACGAGGCGCTCAATCTTCTACGAAAGTATAAATATCTTCAACCACCTCCCACCTTATATCAAAAGTTCAGCATCTCCCAAGGTATTCAAGAGACAGCTAAAGAGGCTGCTAATTGAGAAAGCTTATTATACTCTCCTGGAATTCCTCGAGGATGCACTATGACGGGTATACTGCGAGAATGACATGTGATGCGGCGTTTGCTTTGTGTATATTTTTATTTTTTTAACTTGTTACTAGTTTTGTCTGTTGCTGTAAGCCAAATTTTTTTACCATTTGTGTCTATTACATATGTGTTGACAATTGACATTATTTATATTTAAATTTAAACTTTACATTGTTCTTAAATTTTCTGTCCTTTTAAAAATATCTGTTGTAAAGTATGTAAAGTATTTTTAAGTTTGTCTGTTTTTTTTTGTTTTGGACTTTTGATCTTTAAACATGCCTTTTTGCACTTCAAATCTTACTTTATGGATATTTTTTTTATTCTATTTGCTTTATTAGGCTTATAATTATTATGCATGTTTTATTATTAGCTATGGCTTTGTTAAAAACATTTTATGTTAAAACAATAAAGCAATATTTGATTTGATTTGATTTGATATTTGAATGGAAATTGGTATTTTCCATCGCCCTCTGTATATTCTTAACTTGAGGGTTAGCGTTTCAACGCTAACTTTCAAGTTAAGAATCTACAGGGGGCAATGGTATTTTCATTAGAGTCTGTTTTCTCAATGATTCCCTCAGCTATTTTTCCTTATTATATTATTCTCGGAACTGTGACGGCGCGAATTGAAACAAAAAATGGTACCGGCTAAAACAACTAAAGTGTGCCTAAAACTTCACGACAAACCTTAAGAAAACATGACACATCTTCTATGAAATCAAGAAAAGGACGATAACGGAAATCACAAGATACGTTTATTTGAAGAAACGATCAGTCACGGTCATATTTTTTGCACAGATAAATTAAAATAAAATGTAAAAATGAATTTTTATTTTTTATTGCAAAATTAAAACACCAAATAGGCAACGAATCTCAATAACAAATATATGTTTTAAACGAATAACTTGCATTATTAAATACACATTTTTCGAACTGAAACATAACATTATGATATACTTTAAACACGTAGGTATTTTGAACAAAAACTAAACGATCAAAATATACAATAACACAAAATATCTTGGTTACAAATAAAATAACTGTGTAAATAGAAAAATAATGAACAAAAATTTAAAATAGGTAGGTACCTCTGTGTCCCATGCTCTGCACCAGGCTCAGCAGGCAGTACAGGTATAAATCAAACTTAATTTTATAAGGATTCGACGTACTCACTGTAACGGCGACGCGACGTAGGTTCAATTAAAGTTCGTTTCAACAGACTTGAGACAACTTTCAAAACAAACAGGTTATGTCAGAGACAGTTTGGTTTCTCTGGTTATGTTATATTTTTTCGATAGGTTAGAAAACGTTCAAGAACATCAACGCTCATATTAGCTTGATTCTAAGATACTGTCTTTGTTCCTTTCGTAATAATCCCACACAAATGACAGAGATGACTATAAAACGTGAGTGTCTTCTTATAAGTATGAATAGTTCGCATAAAAGCCACGATACGCTATGCGGTACAGGAATAATATACCTGCGCGTGTCAACCTTTCTGACAGTCTTCTTTTTTTCTTTGTCTATGACTGACATTCAACTAAAAATCCTTAAATGTCAATTCAAATATTGCTAGTCAGAATCCTAGACAGGTACGAATTTATCGAAAAAAAGACAATAGAGATGATTAACCAATCGATATTCCTTCCTAAAATGACTTATAAATAAAAGAATTTCCACCCGTAACAATTTTTGGAACAATAGAATTTACCTTCTCAACATATATATCAATTTCCTGAGATTGACAATGACACAATTTTAAAATGCCTGATTCAAATGGCATCAATACATATGGGTAGGTAGTTAAATCAAGAATAGGTTTACCTTAGAATTGAGGATAAGTGACCTCAATTTTCGAAGAACAAATTTACACAATATAGCGGATTATAATTTTTTAAAACATGGGATGGCGAGACACCTCATTTAAAATTTAGTTCGACTCACAATAGTTATTTTCCTAACAAGTGCGCAAAGTGATACTTTTCCGCACGCGACTGATGTTGACCGAACGACGCCAAGCGGAGTTCGGTCAATCAGTCGAGTGCGAAGAATTCACTTTGCGCAAGTGTTAGGAACAATATTTTTTCTACGAGCGCGGTCCAAAGATAATAATAAAGACCCGTATTTAAATAAAAGAAAAAGTATCTGTCAATTATACCTACTGTTGCTTTACATGACTATTATTGTTGACCTGACATGACTTAAAAATATGTGGTTTTTGGTTTAAGTTGTAATATCGCGAATTACGGAAGCTTTGAAACAAAAGGGAATGATTAAGAGTTAAAACGGTTTTCTTATGTTGCATAAATAATTCGATCAATCACATTTTGGTAAATCTTGGGGTCATTAGAACTATCCATTTTCATAAGGCATTCTAGCGACGCTGATGAGGATTATGTTTTTTGGGATACTTCGTTTTACACCTAGATTTGTTTAAAATCTGTCAATCTGACAATTATAAGTATTGTTGCTTGACATAATTTTTTACTACTATACCGAGGATTTCAAAATATATGGTTTTTGGTTTAAGTTACAATATCGCGAATTACGGAAACTTTTAAGGAAAAGAGTATAATAATTATGACTTAAAACGGTTTCTTATATTGCATAAAAAGTCCAAAAGTGTAAAGTTTCTAAAAATATATGAACATTTTCTTGTCTCTGGTGATTTTAGAGAATTTTACTTTCCCGCATAGCGTGCGGGAAAGTACTACTTTGCGCACGCTCGTAGAAAAAACTTTTTCTAGTTATTAGTCACTTGTCTAGGGAATTTATCCTTTTTCATTCATTATCCCATATAATTTAAGAGTTAGCAGTTTTTCACATTTATTTGTTGGGAGCAACCGCTTCTACACCTCAAATCCAGCTAGTTAACAGCCTGCTTTTACATTTGTATGATAGATTTTTGTGTTAGAGTTAAAATATCTAGCCGAACGTGGCAACAAAATTACTGCTGTTTCAGAAGAAATGAAATGTGGCAAAGTTGATGTAGCTCCTATTTGCCCCTCTGAAGGCGCTACTGTAATTAATCTTCCTAATGTTGCATCAGGGATTAAAGTTAAAAAGAAATAGGTGTTTTTGTCTAGAAATGGCACACAATTAAGCAAGCCTTGTAAAAATTATTAAGAATATATGAACCACGTTTAGGACCTACCAGTTCATTTAATGGTGATATTTTTAAGAGCATGTTATCCAATATATTTCGTGCAAAAAACTGATAACTTCCGTCAAAAACAGGCCAAAATGAAAGGGATTTTACAGAAAAGTTTTACATAGAAAAAAACGGCCAAACGTGTTTGCAAAATTTGTTTATACATCGTATCAGAATGGCTAACAATAATCGTAAACAAATTTACCTAAATTCTGAGAAAACATTAAATTTGATGAAATGATTGTGATTTCATAAAACACCCTGTATAAAACAGTCGAAAGCTCAATTTGATAATCTGCATACAAAAACCTGTTATAAACATTATTTGGTTTTTAATTAAACTTTTCATTTTAAAATTTCCATAAAAATTTGCTTGTCTCATTTTTGTTTTATCCAGTAGCATTGAAATACAATCTTACAATTATTATTCTAAACTATTATATATTGTTGCTGGGGCGCATCCACCATTTACAAATGAATACCTTTCTGACTCAAAGGGGTCAAAAGTAAAAAACGTTAAGAGGTGAGGTATGTAGTGCAATAATCATATGTGTAACGCGTGTTAAACCAAAATATTATCCACATGTTTCATAACTAATGAAAATAATTTTGCAAAATAATAAGAGATAATTAGTACACTACTTTTAGATGTTTCAAAATAATTTAATGAGATATTTTACTCTACATATGTTTCGGCTTGATGAGGCCTTTATCAAGAGTAGTTGAATACTAAAATCTAACTTGTTATACCCTACTAAACCACCTGACGGTATTTTGTTTTTATTGCACTGTCAATTATGCAGGTGTTTAAAGAGCCGGTCAGTTGGTCGTTTCGTATTTAAAACGTCTGTCTTTTCTGACTTGGATTTCTAGGTACTCCAGAAGGTTCAGCCTTCTGCTTTTTGTTTCGGTGTGTAAAAGTTTGAAGTTATTCGTATCTATAAAATGGTTATTTTCTATACAATGTTTTGCTAAGCCAGAGTTTTTAATATTATGTAAATTCGATTTTTTGTGTTCTTTAATCCTAATATTTAAGTTTCGACCAGTTTGTCCTACGGATACAGTTTCACAGTTCACACAATTTATTTTGTAAACACCAGATTTAGATTGTTTGTCAATTTTGTCTCTATTGTTTATTAGTCTTCTCCCTAGATTATTCTTATTAACCTGAATTGTTTTACAGCCAAATTTTTTTTTTCAAACTATCTGTAATTTTTGAAATATAATTGAATTTAAACGGCTTTTTTTCTAATTTAATGTAGGGTTATAAAATTGTTTAGTTAAAATGTTCTTCTGTTTTCTCTTTATTAATTTGTCAATCAAAGCGAGGCGTTATTAAGTGCAATCTGTTTGATAATGGATACTTCTTTTTGGAAACTCGCCGAGTCTAGGGGAAAGCTGAAAAGTCTATGGATGAGACTGTGAAAAGCAGAAAGTTTTACTTGTCAAAGTTGGTTAGAGTCTTTATGAATTTTTGCATCTGTTGTTGTTGGTTTCCTATATACAGTGTGTCACACGGATCTCGTAAACCATTAGAGCTACAGATATATTTAAATTAGGAAAAAGATGCGCCCCACTGAATATGATGTTTTAAAATTCGGAAAACTCCGAATATTTCCGAAGATATTTGGAAAAAACCGAAAATTCGCGATTTCGTTTTTATTCTTTTCTGACACTATTTGAAAAGATATGACAAAATAAATTTCACATTCTCATTGCTACTTTCTCTGCTCTACAAGCCTACTATCTTAGATTTTCAATCTGACGTTTCGTTTCATCGCAACCGAGTAGTTCTCACGAAATGTTGTAAATCGATGTTCAACACAAGTTTTTCTTGCATAAATATAATTAAATTCTCAATAAGCAAAGTTTTGAGATATACAAGCAAATTTGTATGAATAAGAAAGAGCTAAATTGCGAAAATTTTAATATTAAGAGTAAGTTTTTTCCCCAAAGAAATTAAAATTATCACCTCCGTGATTGTTCCTCTGCGTAGTCCTAATGTTATATCCTTAAAAATATTGTTTTATAGAATTTTGGTACAGCAAATATCCAGTTTAATATCTACATTAAATATGTAACAATGACGACATGATCGAATTTCAGTTAAAAAATTATTGAAGTTCGAATTATACGAATACAAGTTGATGTTCTCGACTTTATGTATCACCTCCGTGAATTAACATTTTTATATGGCTGTATACTCGCAAGATAGCGTTACGAGCGTCTTCGGTCGCGTTGCGGCTCGGATATACAGCCGGTATTATTGACCAGTACAGATCTGGACTTCAACGTGAATGTAGTGCTTTTTTTCTTGTCCAAGATAATAAGCACGTGCATGAGAATTTTGGGATTCTCACCTCTGTGAAGAAAAATTATAAGGTAAGAGATTATATTATTTGATGAATTTTTATATCAATGTACTTAATTGTGTCAAAATTTAATTTTGAAATAATTAATTTTAAATCGAGATATCCCATAAAAAGTTGAAATTTTCTCACTTACGTGAATCTCACCTCCGTGAATATAACAATTCACGGAGGTGAGACAATAATAATTAACGAAGGTGATATTAGTATTGTGTCTATTTTCAGAGAATGAATTCTACAGATAAAATAAAAAATAAATCGAATGCAAAACATGAAGAACAAAAAAGAAGACAACGAGAAGCTATGAGGAGACTCCCGAAGCATATGAAGAAGAAAAACGAAAAGAGCGCGAACGCTATTATAAAAGAAAGAAAGAAGGTAAAATTAAAAGTATTATGGAAATGACTGGGAGAGAAAAAAGGATACAAAAGAAAAATTTGAAGTCTCGTAGTAAATCATATTACGAAAGAAAATAACAAGCGCAATTAATTGAAGATAGGTTGAAAAAAGATTCACCACCACAAACGCCTACTTCCGAAATATCACAAGATGAATATACTCCAAATAATAACGATGGAAGAGTGAAACATATTAAAAAACTGAAAAATGAAATAAGCATCTTAAAAATTAAATTGCTTAAAGAAACCAATAAAAAAAAACAAATACAGAATGCGCTTAAAGAGAATAAAAAAGAAAAAAATAGAGATTCTCCTGGCGAAAATGTTAATAATTTGGTTGACGGTCAGCAGGTCACCCCAGAAATTAAAAAAGAGTTATTGTTCTCCGCCGTTATTAATAAACAACTTAATGAGAATTATCAAAATTTAAGAAGAACAGGGGTCAAACGAAAATTTTGGAATTTTATTTCTGGGAATGTCGTGAAGAAATATAGGCAAAAGAATTTTCTGAAAACGGTCACCACAGCTTTTGTAACGGAAAGTAAAATAAACCCTAGTAAAAAAAAACAAATTTGGAAGGCCTCATACAAGAAATAGCCAGTTTTCTTGAAAAAGATGAATGTAGCAGATTATGCCCAGGAAAAAATGAATTTGTAAAGAAAGATAAAATTAAGAAGCAGAAAAGAATTTTAAACAATTCATTTATTACGAGATCCCGCTGCAGAATTAGTGTATGAATCGAGTACATGCTAAAAACCTAATTTTTACGCATATTTATTATCAGAAGAATATGTATCGACTAGGGTTGCCATCAAAATGTGGCCGCTAGTATTTTTAATTAAATTATTTTTAATTGATTTTTCGGAAAAAATGTAATGACTTGTTTTTAAAATAAAATATCGCCCACTTCACGGCAATATATATAAAGACTCTGAAAAATCACGGCTGCCGTTGCGCACTTGGCCGCACCTCTTCGCAGCCATCAGATGTAAACAGGTATAATTCTGATATATTTTTACCTTCATAACGTACATTTATTATATCTATATCAAATTAAAGCTAATTTTTTTCTGATTATTATGATATACGGGTGCCTAATTTAATCTGGCCGAAAATAAGGGTTACTGGCTGCTAAAGATGGTAAATATTGAAGATAGAGTGAAAGAGAGCTAGCGCGTATCACCAGTCGGACGAGGACAGAGATTGCCAGCTGTACGACGTTTTAAAGCCATTGCGCGCGCGTGGGATGCTAGTGTTCTCAGCCACCGGTTCAAATAGTAGTAGAAACGACTTTTATCGTTTGTTACATATAAATTAAACATTCAAGTAAATTAAACATTAAAAAAATGTATCTTATATTTCCTTGACTCTCATTTGAACATCTGAATAATCGGACCTTTCACTTATACTGTCATCGGAGCTATCGCTTTCATCGTCATCATTATCGGAAGATTTGTTCGTGGAATCACATAGCACACTCTCAACTTGCGTTGGAGTTGAGTCTCCCAGGAACCATTTTGGTTTTAGGAAACCATCTACTAGCAGCCAGCCATTATTTTCCGCACTGAACTTGATACAATTCGGCTCAGTAGAATTTAACCACATTGAATTAACAAAGATTATCCGCAACGATTTTTGTTTCAAAGATTTCCAGCATGGTGGAATATGCGTTGGGTCGAAATCTTTAATTATTTTCATAAATTTTTCATTATTTTGTTTTGAAGAGTACATTTTGTCAAATAATATAAATCTTGCACTTACAATTTGGAAGTCCATACATAAGGCCCGTAAACTCCTGGACTGCATCAATTTTAGTTTCATTAAAGATGTCATTAGGATTCGTCAAAGATGCAAAAATTTGTTGAATTTGTGGGTGCTTCATAAATGAAGTAAAGGGCCGAACTTTCCCTTTGTTGAAGAATGCAACCGTGTAGTCGCAACCCGTGTACGCGTGGAGAGCGGGAAGAGCAAGACATAGAGTCGCACCTAATTTTATTGATAAGTCCGTACAGTTAATGTAAACTTCGTCCTTATTATTACTTTTTTGATGCATTGTTCGCCAACCAAATTTGCAAATTAGGAAATTTATGCATATTACCTAATAGAATTATTAAAACGTCGGTGTCTGATGCTCTCACCAGAATTTTTGAATTCTCAGGTACTTTGCTTATGTGGAAAACAATCCTTGTATCAGTTTCTTCATGTTTACATTCAAATTCAGTTTCTTCAGTTTGCACTACGAGATTTACAGCAGAACAATATGAAAAACATTGCTCTCCAACAGTAATATAATTTTTTTTTCCTATAATATTGGAGCAAAAGAATCATCAGCCCAATGATTTGCTAAGAACTTTACCAGGGCTTCTTTAAAACGAATATTCTTCAAGCTTTTTAAAAAATCATTGGGCCTTGTTTGCAAAGGGCCATTAATTGTGTATGGAATATCAATTCCTTCTCGATTTTGTCGTTCGCTATCTTTAATAGAAGGCGTTAAATATCTATCAAATATGATATGTACTTCCGAAGTTTTTGCATTTAAAGATCCTTTACACAAACAGTGCACTATGTAAAAATCGACCTCTCCTATTGGTCGATCCATCTCGTATTACGATATGTCTGCGTGATGCAATCGATTTCTATCGAGAGCTCTCCTGGTGTAGAGGTTTAGATCGTTGGGTCTCACCTGGAAAACGCGGGTTCGAACCCTGTTGCTTTTTTTTTATTTTTTTTTTAAATATTATGTTTCTTAACAGCTTTTTTTCTTGATTTTGGCTATGTCTTGGGTTAGATTGGGTTAGCACCTGGTTAGTTTCCTTTTCTAGAGCCCCCGTAGCGAGCGAAGCGAGCGGAGGGTCATGCGGATCGACCAATGGGAAAGGCCGATTTTTATATAGTGCACTATTTGTGTAAAGGATCTTATAATGCGAAGTTTTTTTTGAACAAAGTTTTATCAATATTGGTTTTCAAGTTAGAATAAGAATGTTACAGCTGGTCAGGAGAGAACATTAGCATCCGACGCATGCGCAATGGCTATAAAACGTCGTACTGCTGGCAATCTCTGTCCTCGTCCGACTGGTGATGTTACGCGCTAGCTCTCTTTCACTCTATCTTCAATATTTACCATCTTTAGCAGCCAGTAACCCTTATTTTCGGCCAGATTAAATTAGGCACCCGTATATCATAATAATCAGAAAAAAATTAGCTTTAATTTGATATAAATATATTAAATGTACGTTATGAACGTAAAAATATATTAGAATTATACCTGTTTACACCTGGCTGCGAAGAGGTGCGGCCAAGTGCGCAACGGCAGCCGTGATTTTTCAGAGTCTTTATATATATTGCCGTGAAGTGGGCGATATTTTATTTTAAAAACAAGTCATTACATTTTTTCCGAAAAATCAATTAAAAATAATTTAATTAAAAATACTAGCGGCCAGGGACGGCTGGTACATAAGAACTGCAGAGCTGCAGAACCACCAAAATTTTGAAGAAGCTACTTGACTAATTTCTTATCCTTCAACTAAATAATTAACGATTCCTCAAAATAATAATGTAAAATTAAAGCACCCAATTTTCGGCCGGGAATGCTATTATATATGCCATCTCTGCTCATATACACTGCGAACACGCCGCCGACGCCGGCCGGTGTATGCTCTAGACGGACTACAGTTCACCAGTAAATTTAATATAATTTCCTCGCGACGATATGTGAATGTCCTTATCTGGACTGCTATTATTCGTGCACAGCTATTCTTCTCAACCTAAAGAATGATACAGTTGTCAATTCGCAGAAATGAGCTATTGAATTTTAATAGGGAAAATTTCGCAGTTATTTAGCTGCATTCGTGACAGTACTTGCCGGTTTTTACAAATATAAGCTAGCGCGCGTTTTATATAGCTAATTTGAAGAGACAATTATTAATTAATTGATGTGTCTAGATTGTTGTAGTTGTATCGTTTTTGTTTCTTGTTATTGTTAGTAGGTTGCTGTGTGGTATAGACTGTAGACTTTCATAAAAATGGATGTAGTGCATAATTTAGTGAACGTTAAAAGATTTTTTAAATACGTTTACGAGAAAAAACTTGAATTGAAAAATAGAGGTAGGCCATTACCAGATATTTCTATTGAGATAGGCGGTGTTAGCAGAGGAAAACCTTACACACGTCACTTTAATAAAGATATTTATTCTCGAAATGACTGGATTTGTAGATGCAATAAAAAAAGCCCTTTTCTGCTTTCCATGTGTAGTTTTCGGAGATAATAAAACATGGTCGGAGACAGGTGTAAGAGACTTGGTACATTTTACGGAAAAAATAAAGAAACATGAAAATTCGAACAATCATATTCAAAATGCTATGGAATATGCTTTATTAGGTACAGTTAACCAGCCCCGTCTCCAGGGGTGAGGTGGCGAGGCAGAGGCGGCCGTTTTTATTTCTTCTATAAAGTTTTAATTTGTTTGTCTACAACACAGTAAACACTCTCGCAATGAATACCTATACATATTTAATTTTTTTACTGAAATGTTTAATCTAAAAACCCGTACGAAAAACAAAATTAGGTAAATTATTTACAAATTTAATGCCTCCCGCGGTGTTCTTTTAACACGGCACAAAATAATTTTCTAATGAACCTAAGTCTTGAACCTAATAAGGTTGGCTTAAGTTTAAATAAGTGGCGACATGAAAACGTATAATGTATTATTTCATAGTTAACTCGCTAGTTAATATGTGAATTTAAAAATATTATTAAAATTTTCCTAGTTTCATTCGGTACCTTTTTATACAAATAAATAGTATCGTTATTTGGTATTCAGCTAAATCAGTGGAAGCCAGTGAGGTAAGGCGCTAGGGCGCCCCCCTCCCTACTTGGATAATTAAATATTTAAAGTAATTTTTGACAAGAATTTTGTTGATCGTATCAAAAAAAAAAGGGAAAAGGTATGTAACGAAACCTATTTTTGTAATGAAATATTTTTGCTGGGCGAATTTCTAATTCATCATTTTACTCAGTTTGACCTTGAAAATTGTTAAAATTTTCGCCTGCGGCGCATATTTTCACCTCGACCGCCTTTCCCCTAGTATATACAAATGTTTCGATTTTGCCTGCCCTGAGCAGCACTGCCTCTTTGACAGGTCACGAGCCGCCACTGCTAGCGGCCACATTTTGATGGTAACCCTAGTCGATACATATTCTTCTGATAATAAATATGCGTAAAAATTAGGTTTTTAGCATGTACTCGATTCATACACTAATTCTGCAGCGGGATCCTAGACTAATTGAAAGTTTTGCATCGAAATTTCATGGTATCTGAAAATATTCCTATTAGCTATGCAACTTTCTGCCGATTAAAACCCTTTTGGGTTGTTCAACCCAAAGTACAAGACCGAAATGCGTGTCTTTGTATTACACACATAAATACTATGCTAGTTATCAGAAAACTGAGATCTGCCAATATTATAAAAGAAAATACTCCGCACGAGTTGTGCATAAGTCTTTGTTGCGCAGGCGATTCCTTAAATGACAAGTGTTTAGAACGAAAATGCAAAGAATGTATAGATAAGGTTATTGTTACTTCCAGTGAATGGGAACCCGCCGATACTTTGGTTTACGAATAATGGGTCAGTAAAAGGGTTAAACTAACAGTAAAAGGTGTAGAAAAAATATGTTTAAAGACAGTACAAGAAAAAATAGTTAGTACAAAAGGGGAAGTGTTTTCGATTTTAAAGTCATCTGTCAAACCATTCTTTCTGCACGTACGAAACATTCAACTCCAATATTTAGCAGTTTCTGAGATAAAAAATAAGTTAAAAGCAAGCGAGGCTCTTTTCCATATCGACTTTTCCGAGAATTATGCATGCAAATATTCTAAAGAGGTTCAGTCTGCACATTTTGGCGGATCCAAATCTCAACTTTCATTACACACTGTTGTACTTTACTATAAAGCGTCTGAAATTTTGAAAAAAAAAGTGTTTCTGTTCAGTTTCTTGTAATATTCGTGATGACCCCGTGGCAATATGTGCACATCTTGACCCAGTTTTCGAACACCTGCTGAAAGATATTCCACATCTCGATAAAGTACATTTTGTGATGGATCCACGCCACAGTACCGGAATCGGAAAATGATACAACTACTGTCAAACTATATTTCCAAACGGCTAAGAGTTGAACAACTAAGATGACACTATAGCGAAAAAGGCCACGGAAAAGGGGCTCCAGGTGGAGTTGGTGGTGTTCTGAAACGTTGATTACATTGTTGCAAGAGGAGCAGACATACCTGATTTAAAAACATTTGTATCATTACTGCGAGAAAAGTGCAAAGGCATCAATATTATTGAAGTAAAAATTAAAGAGTCCGACATTGAAAATATACAAAAATATCTACCGGAAAATGTACCACCCTACAAAGGAATTCTGCAGTGCCATGAGATATTGGGCCAAAGGCAACGGATTTCTAGATTTAAGAAAACTGACATGTCTCGACTGTTCGGAGTCAATGCAGTGTTGTCACTTTTCTTTGGGAGCATACCACTTTAAACAAAGTATCCCTTTCTCAAAAGTACTACATGAAAGTATGCCTTTCTCAATAGTGCTAGATGTAGTACAATATTATTTCAACATGCAATTATTTCCTTGACAGAAGGTTTAGGTGTTCCTTCAGCTATGCGGAGACTTCACTATAAAGAAGTTTACACAAGTTCAGATGAAGACGAAGATGTGCCCTTAGCTCGAGCAATAAAGAAAGCCGAAGATTTTACTAAAGCCACTGATGAACCTTTAGCCGGTGCGATTCCAGTTCAACCCAAGCAGAACGACTTTGTTGTGGTTAAGTTAACGAATAAAAAGTTTGTTAGTCACTTTGTGGGTGTGGTTCAGATAACTCATTTGGATGATTTTTTGATTCGCTTCCTTAAAAGAGTTACCAGAAAAACGGAAATTTTCATTTGTCAAAGATGACATTTCTTTAGTTGAAAAGAGAGACATTGTATCAGTTCTTCCGGCTCCCCTAGTAGATGAGCTAGAACAATACAGATTTTGTACTGACTTATCGCTTTTAAAAACTTAGGTTATATATGTTTATATTTGTTCAACTTTTGTTTTCCATTAGTGTATAATCAGAGTCAACATTACTCCTGGGATATTTGAGGTAATATTATTTAACCAGCTCGTTTACCTTGTTTATTTTTTTACTTTTGTATTACAGAAAAATAAATCAGTTTTCAGTTATATACTGTTTTTGTATGTTATTGATTGATACCCTTATTAATATAAACAATAACCAATCCATTGTAGCTTAACTTTTAACACTATCTGCTTTTAGAAAAATGACTAGGTACGAATTAATATTTTCTTTCTTATCTTAAGCGTGGAAAATTCTTTATTTTTTCATTCAAAACTTGAGTCTATATCACTTCCGTGAATTTCGTTTCACCTCCGTGAATACCGTTTTTATGAAATTCTCGTTATTTCAAAAAATAATCATCAAAGTGTTTAATAATGGATATATTATTGTTATGAATACATTTCTGGTAGAAAATATACAAAAAAATATTCAATAACTTTAAATTTATTTTTTTGAAAAATAAATTGTGAAATATAAACGTTTGGTGAGAACTACCCAACCATCATCAACTTCATTTTTTTAAATAGTCAAAAAATTATGTTTTATTCGTAATAAATTTTAATTTTAATTCTAAATCCAACAATATATCACACTTAGCATTTTTTATCTTGAAGTGGAGAAAAAGTGACAATAAAAAAGTAAAATTTATTTTCTAAAACAGAGTTTTATCCACAATACCGAAACAGAATTTTTGCACTCGACGCGCGTTTCGCTAACCATAAACTTTTAATCATCTCCTGATGATGCTAACCTGGTTAGCGAAACGCGCGTCGAGTGCAAAAATTCTGTTTCGGTATTGTGGATAAAACTCTGTTTTAGTGCATGTTGCCGAAGGTTCGTTTGGAACCCA
This sequence comes from Pissodes strobi, assembly GCA_016904865.1. Classification (NCBI taxonomy): domain Eukaryota; kingdom Metazoa; phylum Arthropoda; class Insecta; order Coleoptera; family Curculionidae; genus Pissodes; species Pissodes strobi. The sequence continues at coordinate 25,789 of MU182324.1, forward strand.
ACGCAAAATTTATTTTGATCTATGGATTTTAGTCGAAACGGAAAATAATCAATTGAGGGAAATATTCGTGTTTGCCTAAATTTCATTAATTTCTTCTGTAACTAAATATTTAAAGCGATATGATAAAATAAATTTTATTTTACCTATTTACATAATTAACAAAGATTAATAATCTACTACGTAGTAAAAAGAAACTTAATAAAAAAAATATTATGGTACTTACGAACAATAAGAATTTTTGAACCCCATCTTATTAAGGTACATATGTATAATATTAAATTAATATTAATGTTACATAAAAAAGTTATCTCTGGTGCTCAAAAATGCCTGATTCATTTTCTAAACACAAATAACAACCATGAACAATTTCTGTCATTACGTTTTCTAACATTATCGGTGTTATTTTTCTAATGGCTGCTCGTATTTCAGCTTTTAATTATTCGGTGTTTTTAAAAGATTTCCAGCAGACTTCGTTTTCTAGGTATCCCCATAGGAAAAAATCTAGAGGTGTTATATCTGGTGATCGTGGAGGCCAGGTTATCGGACCATGAGTGGCAATTAAATTATTTTCGAAGCGGTCTCTTAAATATTCCATATTATTTCGTGAATTGTGGAGATGAGCCCCATCTTGTTGGAACCACATGTGGTTTGTTACTTGTAGAGGAAGGTCATCCAGAGCATCTTCTATTTCATTCCTTAAGAATTGCCCATATCTCTCGGAATTGAGTGTTCCTTCGTAAAATATGGGTCCGATGATTCGGTTTGCGAAAATACCACACCAGACATTTGTTCCAAAGCGGTTCTGGTATCTGGATGTTCGAAATCGATTTTCATTTTTCCTTGACCAATAATGTCTATTTTTTCTATTAAATATACCATTATTGGAAAAATAACTTTCGTCAGTCCAGGGAATTTTATGAGGAAATTGCGGATTTTCATCGCATTGTCTGGTGAACCACTCACAAAAATCATTCTGCGCTCTTTATCTCCAGGATGCAAAGCATGGCAGATGCGGTATTTATACGAACGATATCCTTCTCTACGAAGAATTCGTTGAGCCACTGTTTTTGGTACCGCATGTTCTTCAATAGTACGAAGTCCTATGGAATCATCTTCTTCTACAGCCAGCAACACTCTCATCACCTGTTCAGGGTCATGTTTCTTTTTCGATGTAACACTGGTTTGTCAAATGCGCCATGTTCTCTTAAGTTTGTAACTAACCTTTTAAAAATGGATCGACCAGGTTGACGCCGTTCAGGATATGTTTGAAAATAACGCATCTCTGCTTGTGCACAATTTTTGTAGCTCTCGATATAACAACAAATCATGTCAAACTTTTCTTCATTAGAATAATGTGCCATTTCCCTTTATTTTTATAATAAAATGCAACAGTTTAATACAATCACAAATTAACAAATTTACAAAGGACTGATATCGATTTCCCAACTGACAGATCGAAAGAAATGCAATTGTTTAATTTCAAAGCCGCCTATCGATGCTAAAAAGATACGCTATGTTGGAGTGACTAAATTAAGAGATGGTATTTGAAAGTGTTTTCAAAAATAAGATTTTTTCCTCGTAGAGGAGAAAACGTGGCGATGAGAATGAATTTTAAAATAACTTCTGGAATTGAATAAAAAATATCGTCAGAAAAAATGTGAAAGTGTGATATGTCGTTGAATTTAGAATTAAAATTAGAGTTTATTAGGAATAAATAACATTTTTCCACTATTTAAGAAAAATGAAGTTGATAATGATTGCAAAGAAACGAAACGTCGGATTGAAAATCTAAAAAAGTGGGCTTGTAGAGCAGAAAAAGTACCAATGAGAATGTGAGATTTATTTTGTCATATATTTTCAAATAGTCAAAAAAAAATAAAAACGAAATCGCGAATTTTCGGTTTTTTCCAAATATCTCCGGAATAATGCGGAATTTTCCGAATTTTAAAACATCATTTTGCAGGGTTCAGTGGGGCGCATCTTTTTCCTAATTTAAACATATCTGTAGCTCTAATGGTTTACGAGATCCCTGTAGAGTTAATTCTTATCCGGGACACCCTGTATATCAAATTTAAGCCAATCTCTTGTCTTTGCAATGTTGTTAGATTCCGTTTCCATGGTAAATTGATTTATATTGTTTAGGGAATTTAAAAAGGTATCTAAGTTTCTGTTGGTTCCTGTAAAGATGCAACAAAATATGTCATCCACATATCTACCCCAAAAAAATATATTACTGATTAATGAATTGTTGGTGTTGAATAAATGCTGTTCAAAATCAGCCATAAAAATCTCGGCAAATAAAGGTGAAATTGGAGAGCCCATTGGTAAACCATTAATTTGTTTGCATATTTCATAATTATACTGGAAATAATTTTGATCTATACATGTACTAATAATTATAGATTTGAGATCGCTTTTTTCTTTTACTAAATTATCAGAGTTATCTATTAGTCCGTTAATAATACGTGAAAGTTCGTTTAACGGTATGGAACTAAACAGACTTTTCACATCAAAGAAAACCAATATTGCATTATTTGGAATTTTTAAGTTTTTGACTTTATCAATGAAATCAAAGGAGTTTTTAAGTGCATACTTAGAATCGAATTTAATGAATTTTGGTAAAATATTCGAATTGACTTAATTTGTAAACATGGATCATTCACATATGATACTACTGGTCTGCCTGGAATATTATCCTTATGAATTTTAGGTAAGCCGTAAAAGAGGGGGGGGTGATGGATTCATTAATTTGAGAAAAATTTGTGAGTTATCAGGTAGTACAGAATTGTTATTTTTTAATAATGAAATAATTTGTTTTTGGTATTTATTAGTCGGGTCTTGCGTTTTCATGAAATCTCCATTATTCACAAGTTGTTTGATTTTAGTACCATAATCTAATTTAGTTAAAATAGTTATCGTGTTTCCTTTATCAGCTTTAGCTAATATTAGGTTATTTTGCGTTAGTTTTGCTTTTATTGTGTTTAAGGTTGTACATTCTTTTTTTATTCAGCCGAGTATTTGAATGAGATTTAAATTCTTCAAAGATGCTATATTTGTTTAGTTGCGAAATGTTTGAAATATAATTTATTGCTATTGGTGTATTGACTACCAAAAGTTCAAAATCTTTTTGATTGTAAGATTGTGGAGAATATTTGAGCCCTTTTTCTAATAAGTTATTCTCAGTGTCTGTAAATACTGTATCTGTGAGATTCAAAATTCTTGGATAAAAAGTGTAATTGCTGTGTTGCTTTATACTTACATCAATAGGTGTGACAGTTTTTAAAGAAAGTAAATACCTTAACTTATTTAGTAGAGATTTATAATGTTTGTTCACTATTAAATTAATATCTTCACGAACTGTATAGAATTATTATAGATACTAATGTAGGAGTTGATTATTTATTGTTTTCTTATACTTACATTTTAATTTCTATTTCGCATTTGACTCTGAACGCTGCACCTATGTTCACGTCAATACACCAGTGTCGAAAATGGCAGTAACAAACGGAGTACCAGGCAGGGGAACGGGAAGATGTTGGAAGGGAGTAAAGACGTAAAGACGGAGATCATCACGAAGACGCGTGTTTGCATCTCAAAAGCCGTTTAAGATTGTAAGACGTGGGTATACTTACCTGGAAGACGAGAAGACGATAGCCGAAGTTATAATATCGGTTTAAATAGCCAGTACTGTGTTGTTGTTGACTGTAATGGTGAAGTGACATACCTGGTAGGTGTCAAGTGTCAGATTGGTATTCTTTTTCAACCTTTACCGGACTTAGGGTAGTATCCTTTCATTTAATATCCAATAAACTCCACTGATTGATGAAGTACATTATTACTCTAACCAAGAAGAAACCCTAGACAACATAAAAATCCTACACTAATAATGTCAAATTTTTACACACCGAAACAAAAAGCAAAAGGCTGAACTTTTGGAGTACCTAGAAATCCATAAGTCACAAAAAACAGACGTTTTAAATACGAACGACCAACTGACCTGCCCTTTAAACACCTGCATAATTGACAGTGCAATAAAAACAAAATACTGTCAAGCGGTTTAGTAGAGTATAACAATTTAGATTTTAGTATTCAACTACTCTTGATAAAGGCCTCATCAAGCCGAAACAAATGTAAAAATATCTTATTAAATTATGTTGAAACATCTAAAAGCAGTGTACTAATTATCCTTAGTTTTATTATTCAACGATGTTTTACAAGGATCCTACCTCAGAAACTATTAATTATAATTTTGTAAGTTTGTACCAACTCTATGAACTACAGAAATCTTCGGTAGGCAGCCGCTCTCCTCCAGACTTTAATGTGTCCCATCAGGCTATTGCTAATAGGGCATACCACAGCCGTGTAAATCCAGTCGAGGATTCCCGGTGCAAAAGCTCTTTTACAATCCCATGGAGCATTATTCGCCTTCTTAATGCGGCTACATACTTGCTACTTCCAGGTCAACCTAGAGTCCAGTATGACCTTGAGGTGTACCCTTTTTTAGCTCAAAGACCGGCCGGAAGAATTTTTCTCAGCCCTCGCTCTCCTCATAAAGAGTACTAATTCGGCCTTGCCTGGGATGACTCTGAACCTTCCCTCTGGCACCCTCCTCGTGTGACCGATGACCCGATCATCAACAATGATGACCAGATCATCGGCATAGGCTTGAGTGTAAGTAAAATCTCTGCCTCATGCAGCTCTTGCAGCAAGCTGTCCCTACTGGACACCAAAGGAGGGATGATAGAGTCCCCCCAATTTTCACCCTGACCGTGCGCCATACCATCGAGGGATCTGTGCCACGCCTGCTCACAGCTTGGCAGACCGATTCGATACAAGTGTTGCCAAACGTGCCCTCGATATCTAGGAAGACCTCCTAACATGTATTTTCACCGATCAAGTACTCCCTTCACCCTATCAACAGGTGATTGAAAGCTATCTCCGTGGACTTTCCCACCTGGTAGGCATACTGTTGGATATGGATTCGTGTGCCCACCAAATCTACATTGATGATCTACTATCTACTACTAAACATATGCTATCGATTTATCTTTGCTTTAAGAAAGTATGATCGCATATCTGCAAAGGTTAAGGAATTGAAATGGTTAAATATAGCAAATACTTTTAAATATTTTGCTGCTTTTGTGTTAAAAATTTTAAATGACTGTTCTCCGATCTATTTGCGAGAGAAGCTTGTATTCCGTATTACTACTCACAATCGTGAGCTTCGATATAGAGATAAACTAACGATTCCACAGTTTCGTGCAGCCTTGTTTAAACGTAATTTTACCTATAATGCAGTAGCAGTTTATAATAGATTGCATACTGATTTAATATCTTGTAGTATAAGCAAATTTAAAGTTGATTATAAAATGTATTTGCTGAACTTGCAACAAAAAAACAGTGGTTGCTTTGTGGTTCTCTATTAGAAATTATTGTTCTTCTTTTCGAGGGTATCTTGTTGATTCGTATATACAGTGTGTGCAAAAAAGTATGCAACATATGGGAAACTTTTTTATTATTGGTTTCTCAGAAAATTTTATTTCTGATAAATGATGGTGCTTGCGAAAATGAGTATTTAAAATTTTCCGTACTGCCTTTAGTGCGGGCGCAAATGTAATTTTTCCGAAATCGCGTCAAAAGTAAAGTACCTTAATTTATAAAGATACAGCAAAATCTTATAAAGAAAAGTTCTTCCAAATTAAACAAGTAATCTAAATATGAAATTTGAATTAAGTACATCAACTTTTAATTTTTCTTTTTTTTTTGGATTTTTTCTTAAACGTTACGCCACTGGAGAATGTTTTGTCTTTTGTTATTAGTATACTTGCCAAGTAAGTTCAAAATGTATTTAAGATAGAAATTAGTTACATAGTTGCATAATGTTGCAGTTTTTCCAGAGATAATAGCCAGTTTAGGTATCAGTGTGTTGCAAAGACATTTAAACACTTTTGATTCAAAATTTTTTCCACTCAAAATCATGAATAGACCCAACTCTTTTCATTTCATGTAAAACAACTAATAATTTATTTATCTTTTGCACCCGATGAGTAAAATATGCCAAAGTATCCTAAAAAGCCATTTAAAATATTTGGTCTTGAAGAGTAGGCCATGCATTTGGAATAAAAACAAATAAATAGCAATAATTTTACTTCGCTCTGACATATGAAATTAATTATTATTGAGTCAGTCATTCCAATTGTATATTGTAATAATTAGTGTGGACAATTATTTTGGATCAAAATTGTTTAAATGTGTTTGCAACACACTGATACCTAAACTGGCTTTTATCTCTGTAAAAACTGAAACATTATGCAACGATGTAACTAATGTCTACTTTAAATGAATTTTGAAGTTGCTTGGCAAGTATACTAATAACAAAAGAACAAAGCATTCACCGATGGCGTTACATTTGAGAAAAAAAATTGAAAAAAAAAGGGAAATTAAAAATTGATGTACTTAACTCAAATTTCATATTTAGATTACTTTTTTAATTTGGAAGAACTTTTCCTTATAAGATTTTACTGTATCTTTATAAATTAAGGTACTTTACACTTGACGTGATTTCGGAAAAATGACATTTGCGTCCGCACTAAAAGTACAATTTGAACTACACGTTTACTGTTTTAGGGCAAGCACCACCTTTTATGAAGAATAAAATTTTCTGAGAACCCAATAATAAATCAATTTCCCATATGTTGCATACTTCTTTGGACACACTGTATAAGGATATACTTAAATATATGTTTTGAACAGTTCAGTTATTATTAGATTTAAGTTATTCTTGGTTCTTTTAGGGATTTAAGTGTAACAGTAATCAAAGGTTAAACTTCGCCATTTCCACCTCAGTGTGATGTATGTATGTATAGGAAGTTAAAATACTTTTGATTTTGTGTATATATGTATGTTATAACATTTTCAATCTCTTCCGCTTTTATTTTCTAATTTTTAAATTGTTGCTTTGATTTTAATTGAAATTATTTGGATAAATAAAAGTAAGAGTTGTTCCTTGAGTTACCCTGTCGCTGCTCAGATACGTCTTATTGCGGTGGCACTATAGGGGTGTGAGTTCGAATTCTGAAAATTCAATTATGGGCGCCAGGTCTAAAGTAGAACGAAAGATAAGAAAAGTTAAGCTAAATTGTCAGATTACATTATCCATAATAAGATACCGATGTAAGGAAAGTAAATGCAAGAAATAAAATATATGTTTCCTACCAATTTTTAATAATAACCTTTGACTCCTGAGTATCTTTCAAATTTACATTTGAATAAAAAATTCCACTACCAATTAACAATCTCCTGTATAGGTAAGATAAAATAAGCAATATTTAATAATAATAATAATAATAATAATAAGCATTTATTTCCAACAGGCATAATGCCCAATTACAGGAAAATCGAGATTACATTGCTTACAACATTAATACAAAAAAAAACATTTAAACCTAATATTACACTAACTAATCACTACAATAAGTACCTAGGCATTTTAAACAAAAAAAAACTTCAAATAAACATATGTAATCATTTAAATATTAAAAACACCTCAAGCATAACCCAAAATCTGCATTAGTTTCAGAAAAAAAAATAAAAAAATAACAAAATTATTCCACCAGCTGCCAACAAGGTATTCCACAACCTAGTTTCCCAGAACAAACTAGCAATTAGACATTAAATGATCCTGACATTTTACATATTGAAGCAGCTGTGCCAAACTACAAATATTTAAATCACACTCACTGCAAACAAGGTTGAAACTTTTGCACATTACATATAATGGATCATGCATGAAAACGTTTGACCTAGCCTGATCCAAGAGAAAAGATGGTCTGTGTCTGGCCTGTAGGCGGGGTACATGAAAGGATAATTATTGTGACAAGAGAAAAGGGCTATCAATTTTATTATTTACCAGCTTCCATAGAAAACTAACTGAGTGCAGCATTCTACACTGTGCCAGAGTCACACCATTAAATCTTAATAATAGATTATCACTCCATCTTCCCTGTACACCAGATATTGAAAAAACTGTATCTGAACCGCCTCCAGGTTGTTGACATAGCACTGATAGTGAGGATTCCAGATTATAGAGCCACACAACAACTAAAAAGTAAACTATAAAATAACAGTTTAACAGCTGAAAGATTGTTGAAAAGGCGACAATTTCTTAGCACAAACCCAAGCATTCGTGAAGCCCTTAAAACCAAATCCTCAATATGCGGGATAAACGTGAGTTCTCGATCAAATATTATTCCAAGATCACAAATAGTTGACTTCTTTTCAAGTGATATATTATTTATCTGATAGTCAAAGAGTAACGGGTTTTTAGATCTGGAATTAACCATAACACAGCATTTGGATACATTCAAGCTTTGTGCATTTACACCACACCAGTTGTTAACGACAACAGCTCAACAGAATTTATTTGCACAAAAATCTTTAAATCATCAGCATAAGCAAGCTTTTCACAGGAAGTGCCATTTATGAGATCATTTATAAATAGGTTAAAGAGTAGAGGTCCTAAATTAGAACCCTGTGGAACACCTGAAGTTGGAGTAAAGTTATGTGACCTAAATCCATCAACCACTACAAATTGCTGTCTACCAATTAGGTAAGAGTGAAGTAGCCTTACCAAACCATGTGAAAATCCAAATAGAAGAGACAGTTTGTTCAGCAGTATAAAGTGATCAATCTGGTCAAAGGCCTTGCTGAAGTCAGTGTATATCACATCTAGTTGACCTCTCTTATTAAGTGTTGTGCTGAGTTGGTGGGAGAAAGAACAAAGATTGGTAACACAAGATCTACCTGAATAAAACCCATGTTGATCAAAGGAAAGTCGACATCTCAGTCCTGAGAAAAGATGACGATAGAGAATGGTCTCAAATAGCTTAGAAAAGTTACATAGAATTGAAATTGGTCGATAGTTTTAGATTAAGCTGGAATCACCCTTTTTTAAATATAGGGCATACCCTTGCTGTTTTCCACTTCTCTGGAAAAACACTAGTAATAAGCATTAGATTGAAGATACGACTGAGTGGAGCTGACAATACTTGAGAACAGTCCCTTACTAGGAAACTGGGAATCCCATCGGGACCTGTAGTAAGTTTATTTTTGAGCGATTTGCTGGCGGCAATAACATCATTTTCAGTGATTGTAGGAGGAATACAAACATGATCTGGAGCAGAATGGCGATACACACTATGAAAGAACTGACCAAAGGCAGAAGCTATTTCCAAGGGACCTTGGTATGTCGACAGAGAATCCTTCATCGTTGCAGGAATCCTTGACTGAGTCTTCCTGCTGTGAATAAATGTCCAAAAATTTGAAGGATCAGACTTGATGCTTTCTTCTGCACAACTAACATGTACTCTGTAGGCAGCATCCACTTGGTTCTTTATAGTACGGCGTAAAGTTGCATATTTAGAATAATACATATTAGTTCGACAGACTTTAAACTCTTGAAAAGCCTTTTCCTTTTTTAAAATGTTATTGATTATTTCCTTAGTAAACCAGGGAGGAAAACGACGTCGCCTTTGTTGCTTTAGGGGTACAGTTGACACAAATATCTTTTGTAAGATATCATAAAATGCACAGCATGCAGTCAACCTCACGAGAATCCAATACTGGAGACCAGTCAGCTTCCGTTAACAATCTTTACATTTCAGGAAAATTTGCTTTTCGGAAATTGAACTCTGGTTTGGGTAACTTTTGGAACAGGGAATTGAGAAGTATGTGGTATCTTAGCATCAATATAAAGCAGTAGTGCTGGATGATAAGAGTCTTCGTCAACCAAAGGCACTGTATTTTTAACAACATTAATCTCAAAATTGGAAAATGCGAGATCTAAATAGCGATTAAGTGAGTTGGACACATTATTAAACTGTTTAGTCCAAACATTTCACCAAAATTCCGAATGCATGCATGTTTTGTACTAGGGCGGACATTAGTACCAAATGACGGAACGTTAAAATCACCCAAGATAATAATATGTTTGTTATGCAAAACATCAATAGAAGAAAGCGATTCAAAGAATGATTGCTAGTAATTAATGATAAATCTAACATCTGAGAATCAAATTTATTTAAAATACCTAACAGAACTCCGCCACCTCTAGAGGCATTAATAAGGTTTATCTTTCTATCAGATCGATATACAGTGTACAAGTTTGGAAACAGTTCAGAATTCAAGATATCTGGTTGAAACCACGTCTCGGTAATAGCGATGATGTCATGCCCTGAACACGACACAACAGGAAAAAAATTATGAGTTCTGCTACGAAGTCCTCTAACATTTTGATAGCAAAAAGACAAGACATCTTTGGTAGTTGCATCTAGTTTTTTGTAACAATGGATGGTATACCTTTAGAGTACTTCAACACAATATTGTCTTCGCCATTATCCCTGCGACGCTGCAGTTCTTGCTTGACATCGTGGAGCTCACTTTGCTGCAATGGTGTAAGATCTGCCTCAACATAAATTTGCCTCTGGAGAGCAAATTGTTTTCTGGACCGCAAGATGCACTGGACTATGTGACCTTAAGAGTCTTGTGGCCATTTTTATTCGGCTTTCCCAGTTTCAGAACAGACCTAACTTTAATCTGTTTACCAAGTACCTGTGTGAGTAATGCAGATACCTGAGCCTCTTCTGGTTCATCAGCATTCAAATTCATGTTAAAAAGCATAACATTAGTTATGCGTTTCTGCCTCTCAAACATTTCCTGCATTAAAGTTGAGTTAACTGGAGCAGAATCACGAATCATATTGTTAATACTATTTCTTTCAGCCTGGGAGCCCCCAACATTGGATAAAACTTCCTTTATCTGAGTGGTAATATTACTTTCCATAGATTTAATTTTATCTTCCATTAAATCAAATCGTTTTTGTAAAACCGGTATAATCAGAAGCCCCTCAAGACATGTATCACAAAAATACTTGAGAATTCGTTTATTTTTTAATTCAATAACACGAATCTCAGAGGTCGTAAGGCCTGTGCAATCGTAATGATATCTCATTCTACATCCATCACATTCCACAAACTTATGGCCATCCATAATGATAACATTACATTTGAAACAGCTTTTGTTTGATTGCGACATAGTTTGCAGTTTGGCAGATCAATTGTACAACTTTTAGTACAATAACAAATTATCGGAGTAACCGGCTTTGAGAGCAGAAACGAACGTAGCAGGAAAAAATGGTATTTAAGGTATTTACCAGGTATCACCTTCGCCGAGGTTCCAATAAAAAATGCACAATGGATTAGGAATTCCTGCACACTAATTTTCAGAGTTGTTGATAGATTTTCTGTTATTACTGATGTACTGTTTAACTCTCGTCACCGAACTTTGCTCCAAATTAAAGTAGAAGTTTTACTGAATCCAATGATATCTCACACACAAATTAAAATGATCTATTATCGGCCAGAATAAAGGTTCAAAGTGAGAGCGCGATAAGAGCGTGTTTATCGAATTCGAATATGAAGTACTATCCATATTAAATATGAACTGATCCAAGACTATGATATAATGACATAGCCAACCCGGCCAATACCTATTTGCAAATAATGCAACTGCAAACATCAGGTAAATTTATATGAAATTTTCCTTACGACCCGATTTAAAATTAATGGTCCTGATAAGCTAATAGCCCATAAGTTACAATCAGTCCACTAATAAGTCAAGAATATTTCATTACATAATCAACCAAATTAACTCTGATCAAAATGATTCTCACAATCGAGCATAATCAAATCAATGTCAAAATATTGAACTTCGATCACACATTGTATTTAGAAGATATGTCAGACGTCTCTGAGAAACAATTTATATTTAAATTTAAGGCCTTACCTTGGAAAATTTATATTTTCAATTTAAATTTAAGGATTACCCTTGAAAAATTTATATTTTCAATTTAAACTCCAGGCCTAGGTACCCTTGGAAAAAATTAAATATAGCCAAATATCACTACTTGATATGTAGTAACTAGAGTAAACATAATTAAGAAATAATAGTTTACTAAAATTTACAAATTGAAATTTCCAAAGATTAACACCGAATATGTACAGAGTATTTAATCATTATAATACATAGTACTCATTAAAGATAATTATTTTGATTGGTTAGATCAAAATCCAAGTTACAAAGCTTAAAGTTAAAGATATATAATCTCGTTTTGAGATACGCTAAGATAAATGTACAATAAGATAAATGTACAAGATAAATCAAAGATACGGTAAAGATAAGATAAATCTATGAGGTACGTTAAAGATAATTAAAGTTAAATTTCTAAATATTGGTTTTTCTGTTAAAAAAAATCAAATAATGAGGAATTGTGAAAACATTTCTAAAAAGGATCACTTATCTTTATGGAAATCCAGACGAGAATGCTCAGAGCCCCTAACGCTTCTTCAGCAGAGTGGTTTTATAACCACGGAGTCATCCCGACCATTTAATTTCCACTTCCCAATCAACAATTACATTGCTACCCACCAGGCTACGATTTTAGGAATGGTACTGCGTCCTGGAATATCCCGATTCTCTTCTACAGTCTCCTCATCCGCCCATATGAATTGAAATTACTATCACTCAACTCGAACCAGTTCAAATTCAGGACTCCATTAAAGTTAAAGTTAAAATTAGAGTAGAGTTAGGTAGAGTTAAGAGCTTGTTGGTCGGCTCTCCTTCAGGTGTCTGCTAATCCATACTAAGATGCCATGGAGTCAAAAGTTATTACAATCCAGCCCAGCTGCCATCAATTTCCAGATTTGACGCCTCCGTCACCGCCTATCACCTTTTAGGCCTGAAGGTCTAATCAAAAAGGACTCCTGCTTCAGTTGCCATCGGTTTTATTCACTCAGACTCACAAAAACTGATTTCCACAGGATGCACACGAAATCAACCTACAATATCCGAGTCGACACGAGGTCAATTCAAATACCGCCAACTAAGTAAACATGAACTCACTTCCTAATTAGAAAATTCCGCAAAATCTCGATCAAATCTCCTTCACAAGACATTCAGAATTATGTAACTGTCGAAACACAGCACCTAGTTATGTCACAAACTAAAGAAAAACCGTAAAATTGATAGATACATTGCTGGTTGCCTATCTACATCGCCAACTTTTCATATTAAATTCAAGGTATTCACTATATGCCTGCAGCCCAGTAGCGTAGACAAATCAATTACATACAAGTAAATTTTGCATTTCTTTATCCAATTATGACCCCTCCTCCTAAGACTAATTAATATTCGCCACTGGCTAATACTATTTGAAGATATATATCGTTTTTTACTTTTTGTTTCAGTTCATCGTAGTATCACTTAAAGATGGAATGTTTAATAACGCTGATGTACTCTTCAGAACGAGGTTTATAGATGGAGTTTCAGCTGTACAGAGGACCGAGAATACTAGGCGATCATAGAAAACAATACGACAGTTTTACTTTAATTTGTATTTTATATTAAAATACAATTTTTAGATAAGGATTTATAAGGTCTATGATATACCGTTATGCAAGGCTGTTTGTCATGTATGATATTACTTTCACAATCAACTACTGTTGAATTAATAATTCATTAGTTTCATAGAAACACATGTTAAGCCGTGAAAGTTTGTATGGTCTACCATGACGTTTTATCAAATAAAATATTTTTCAATAATTATTACATATTAATTTTTTACATGAAACTTTGAGTTAAGCTGTCATTAAACGAGCTAGCAACTATCTTTTCTACTTTTATTTTCCAGATACTTTTATGAGATCCTAAAATGCACTTTAGAGGTTGTTCCAATCCTAATAAATCCCTATCAAATGAGTTCACAGCTTTATACAATAATTTTCCATAAGCGTTGTATTCGGAAAACTGTGTAGCAGCGGCTGCCATTATCTCTATCAGTTTGACCAACACGTCGACATCTACTTGGGGATTTAAGAGGGCCTCGATGATAGGAATATAATTTGAATGCAATTTTTCTGCAGCATACATAAAATCCCTAAAAAATACCTAAGTATAAGAACCCATTATAAATATTATAAAACATATATTAAAAAAAAAACAATACACGCACTTCACCTCCCGTCTTCTATTATATCTGAAATATTGATGTTAAAAATGTAATTCAAACGGGAATATATGCTGTTTGATAGTGGTTGGTTGAATGTTATATCAAATTTGTATAAAATTTTAAGTGGAATTCAAATACAACAGCATGTTCCATTTAAAAATATCTTTGATGTAGAACTTTTACCGTTTGAATTATATATTTAAAATACATAGTTTAGAGGTCAGGTGCAGGACCAGGATTAATATCAATAGCAAGAATAAGGAATTATCAGAAGGTATGTTAATTTGGTCTATATCGGAATTTAAAACGCATGTAGGAACTGATTTTAATAGGATACTTAAGTTTGGAATTTAAAAAGCATGTGCCTAATTTTTAATAGGGTAATTAAGTTGGAATTTAAAACGCATGTACCTAATTTTAATAGGATAATTAAAATTTGGAACACTCGGCGGGATTGGAATTTGCAAAACATGTTAAAACGCTAATTGTCATATTAAAATTTTCCGCAAAATTTTAAGTGCTCTTAGTAATAACATTTAATAGCTGCAGGTGCAGAATCCAGATTTTTCTAGGAGAAAACAAATCGAAAAAGTTGGCATAAAAACGAAAAATTATCTGGGCATAAGTAGTCTAAAAACAATCTTCACGCGTTGTAGCACGTCATTCTGTTCGAATGGGACTCGGGGAAATTTCTAGTATAAATTTGTCCAAATGGTTACAGTATTTACCAAACCCTAAATAGTGTCTCAAAGTACTTAGAGACTCGTGGAAGTTAAATAAGTAATTAAGTAAATTAATGTCGTCGGCGTCGGCTCGAAAAAGTAAAGAAACGTTGTTTGAAATTTGTCACTCGTCGAGAGAGAAGGTGGTCTAAGAGCTATTAAGGCTAGGATAGGCAAGCAGGTTCCGGATTAACATTAAGTCCTAGACAGTAAGTTTAGTTTAAAATCATAATGCTTAGGGTGCCTGTATATTTAGAAACATCTATTGTTGTATGTCTTCGAGAATTTCATGAGTATCCCATTAAAACAATTGAGTGCTAGCGTCATTCTGTATTTTATTTATTAAGGAATGTAGAATTCGTTTTTACCATAATCTTTGATTGACTTTAAGCTCCATGGAAAGGTTGATACAAAGTAAAATCACAGCGGTTAAGTGGTAGTGCCAATGAAATTTTCTTATATTGTGCCACAACTGATTGTCTAATTTAAGAGGGGATTTTTGGGGATATCTTTGCAACGGAGCATCGGATCGAAAATCTGACAAACGATGACCCCGTTTCACGTGGTCCTCAGTGTGGGGGATTATCCCCCCCCCACCTCCCCGGATAGCCAAAAATTTTCGAAAAAATTGAAAAAAACGTAAATAATTGTTCGGAAAGTTAATAAAAGTATTATAAAACGAAAGAGGAAAAAAAAAGTTAGTGAAACGCGGTTTTCGGCGAAAAAAAAACGAAGTTCAGCTACGAGGTTGGGGATGGCAAAAATAGGAAGAAAAAAATGCTTTATGAAAAATAAACAAAATTTTTTGAAAACGGGAAAAAATTGAAAAAAACAGAAAAATTCGGAAAGATAATAAATGTATTATAAAACGAAATAAGAAAAAAAAATAAAAAACAAAACCAAATGATTGTTCAGAAAGTTAATAAAAGTATTATAAAACCAAATAAAAAAATAAATAAATAAATTGTTCGGGAAGAGTAAGAGTATTACAAAACGAAATAAAGAAAAAAATTAATACAAAAAAAGTTAGAGAAAAGCAGTTTTCGGCGAAGAGTTGAAAAAAAAAGGAAAAAAATAAATAAAAAAGTGTCGAAATCGGGGGCAAAAGTTGAGAAAAAAAAGCTTCAAAAAATAAAAACTCAATTCCTTATATCTCTTACAGAAGATTCAATTCAGTTGTGTACTTATAAAGGTGACGCACATATATTTTTTTTATAATGAAAACCTAACTTTCTTGTTAATTTTGATGATGATTTAAATCAAATTTCTAAAGCACCTCGCTTTTTTAGAGGCAAACTTACAGATGAAGAGAATACAATGAATAGTATTAAAATCTGCTGCGAACACTAAATGCAATACAATAAAAACACGCAAGCCAGATAAGATCATGGAATAAAATTTCAATACACTAAACACATTAAAATAGGCTAATAAAATATCCCGCCACCTTATAATGCTTTACTTATTTGTATCAGTCTCCTTGTTTCCCGTTTGTATTATATTCAATTGCAAAGGTATTTAATGTGCACTGGTAAGTGATTAATCGCCACCTTTACCAAGAGGCACTACAACGCCCCTCTTTAGAAAATCAGGAAATTGGCCATCAACAAGTGATAGCTTCACACAAGCAGTTCAATGCAGCCAAATTTAACTCTTAGAAACTTCTAAAAGACAAGTTATCCTAACCAGAAGAGCCTTTTTTATGTCCGAGAGAATGCTTCTGAATTTAAACAAGTCAGTTAGGGAAAATTATTCAAGAACCAGCACTCCACATACTTTCCAAAGGATCATCGATATTTTTAATTAGTGCCATACTTATTAAATTCATTAAGGACATATAAGAATACTGTTATTAACCCTAACTACATTTGTAAAGCAAAATAAAGCTGGTACAAACTATTTAGTACCTCAGAAAAATTATAAATATATCCTCTTACTTCATGTTAAATATGTATATGACTATTTCTTTTACTTTAAGGATTTTATTTGAATAGTACGATTAAACGCAATGAAAAAAATCAAACTTTAAATTATGTCGTTGAAAAATCGCAAGACCCGTGCACGATAAGATCCAGCTTGGCTATAGTTTTAAATCGCACTCATACCCGGAAGTCTATTCCGGATTCGCCTTTCTACACACCATAACATTAAAGCTATCTAATTTTCAAATAATACACTGATTTATTCCATTTTAACCTGCAAATTTACTTCCTGAATCTGAATGGACATATTTGTTAAAATCAACTTACCTTAAAATATGCATTTTATAATCATTACTCAATGAAGTAACATACTGCATTAAAACAATATGTGCTTCCTTGTCTTCTTGATCTGTTTGAATAAATTCTTTAATTAATTCGCTTTTTAAAACTGTTCCATGTTTTTGACATAATCCCCAGAATACTTCACGAATTTCATAAACAAACTCTTGCTTTGCCTACAAGTACAATTTCGATTGGAAGTACAACCACAAACACATGATTTTAAGAATAAATCCTGTATCCTAAATAT
>MU182324.1:55389-150852 GCA_016904865.1 Pissodes strobi
TGTAGATTAACACGACTTTTTTGAGAAAATATCAATAATCAACATTCCCCTTTAATTAATTTAAATTTAGAATTTTCCAGTTCAAGAAATTAATTAGTGGTCGAGCAGAGTTTCGTTCGTACCTTTAAAAGAATAAAATTTAGAATAATATTCAATGCTGTCGGTTGGCTTTTTATATGGAGCCTTCCCCTGTATCCAGCCAACGTCACGCATCTCCCCTTGCCTTTTACTTGACTTACGGTATCTTCACCCTTATTGCGTGGCAATATAGGAACCTAATTCCCTTATCAAACCTCAAGAATTTTAAGTGGTTGTAGCGAGCGCATTTTAAGCCCATGATTTCGCTTGTTTAAGCCCCGTTAAAATTTACCATTGGAATATTATTATATTATATGCATATTATAATGTATGTATATTTAAATCTATTTTACTGAAAATTATTTGTCTTGCTGGGTTTTCCCTTTTTTTTTAAGGAATCATTTTATCCTGGTCTGACACTTTTCACTCTCCCCCAATTAAAAATATAAATTTTGAAAAATGCCTTAATTAAAAAAAAAAATCGCTACAAATAATATCTAAACAATTGACCCCGGTTTGGTCCGTTTCAATAGAGCTACCTTTTCGAAAAACTGGAAATACTTTTAGATGGAATTTCTGTTAATGCTTGTTGGTCTCGACAGGTAACCTAAATAAATATAAACTATCTGGACGGGTCTGATAGAAATAGTCGATTCTTGACTGATCTGTTGAGTTGATTTAATCTAGCAGTGCATGTCGATCAGCCAACTCGGTTTTCAGCCCTTTCATCGCCCATTTTGGATTGTTTGTTGTTTGTACTAATTTTAACAAAGACGATGTTACTTGTTCAACTGTTAACGCCGGGTTCTCTGATCACGAAGCTATACTGTGTTCAATTGCTGCTATTACTGATGGTACAGGATCAAAAATTACGCGATATAGGCTCTACCGTAAAAGGAATTTTAGAAGGTTCACTTTGTTATGTAACCGAATGAATTGGAATAGTGTCTTAGCCACTGAAAATGCTCTGGCAGAGCTTCATTCTGCAATTCTGAGTAGATTTGACATTGCGTTTCCTCATCAATATTAAGAGAAAGAACGGAAAACCTTGGTTCACGAAAGCCTTGAGCATTTCCGGTAATAATGTGCGTTCACTTCATTATATTAGAAAATATTTATACTATAGAAATACTACTATAAGCCTTGCAAAGAAATTGTATTTTCAAAAAAGGATTCAGGGATCTTCTAATAAATGGAAAGAATTATTGGAGGATTGTGAATGATTTAAGAGGAAAAAATATTAGGCCCACTTCTAGTTCCTTACATACCAATGAACTTAATTCATTTTATTTTAATGTAGCTGCCAAATTAGCACAAACAATTTCACAAGTAATGATCCCAGAAGTTATTTAAATCATGTATCAGTGGCTGAACCATTTTTTTGCCCCTACAACTGCCTGTGAAGTTAAGAATGTGTTTGCTACTATACAAAATAAGACCAGTTCGGGTTGGGACGGGCTTTCTTTGAGGGTCGTTTTGGCGTTGCCATTTCGAGCGGTACAAGTCTTGGTTGATGCGAAAAATATGTCCTTCAATGCAGGCATCTTTCCAATTTGCCTAAAGAAGGCCATTGTTCTTCCACTTCATAAGAGTGGGGGCCATGAGGGTCATTTATTTGCTAAATAGCCACGGACTTGTGAGCGCTCAACAGTTTGGATTTCAGGAGTCGATAGGTACGGGCGATGCTGCCGCAGCAGTGTTCTGTGATTTATCAAAAGCATTCGATTGTGTGGATCGCGGATTACTGCTGGGAATGGGGAAGCTGGAGGTGTGTGGATTTAATTTAGGGGAACAGCCTTGGCGTGGTTTCGTTCGAATTTATCCGGACATGTCCAGGCAGTTAGGTTCGATAATTGCAGCTTTGAGGAGCTTAATATTAATGCAGGTGTACCTCAGGACTCGGGCTCGGGGCCACTCCTTTTTTTGATTTATGGGAACAATCTTCCTCGCCTTTCAATATCGGGGAAATTTATTATATTCGCGGATGATACCACCATCCTCTGGCATAAATGATGTTGACAGGTTGGGGTCAAGTGTTAGAACAGACTTGTTAAAGATTAAGCAGTGGTGTGACGCAAATTTGCTATCGTTCAATGTTTCAAAGACTAATATATTAAATTTTAAATGTGCCGTGAACAATGTTTACCTGCAAGATCAGCTTATCTCTGTGCCCTCTATGAGCAAATTCCTGGGAATAACGATAGAAAATTCTTTGAAGTTTGAAAAGCATGTTTTAAATGTTTGCAACAGAATCTCATCTGGCTGTTACACTCTTAGAATAATATCAAACAAATTGAATTTTTAGTAGTAGCCAGACCTCATATTTTGCATTGACAGAGTCACATCTCCGTTACGGCGTTTGTTTTTGTGCTCTTGCTCCCAGTATTTGTTAAACTCAGTGATTGTATTGCAGAAGAGAGCAATTAGATACATGTGTGGAGCGAGGATTCGTGATTCCAGTCATCCCTTATTCCTGAGGCATAGTATCTTGACTGTGTGGCTTGTTTATTCTGGAGAATGTTTGTCTCGTCTTTAGAAAACACAAGAATGAACTATCCTTAGGTGGGCATTATAACACTCGACAGACATATACTCTCGGATTGCCCATCCCAAATTATGAACAAATCAAATGCTCTGTAACCATTGCACGTACATGTGTTCAGTCATCTAGGTGTTGAGGTCGCAATTGGCTTACTATTATTATAGTATTTACTAAGAAAAAATACTTTGTATAAAAAATATTATAGTTTACTAAAATTATTAAATATACTTAGCTATAACTCAAAAAACAATTATAAATGTGAATATTTGGATAATAAATGTGGTAGGGCACTGTTCCCTCCAAATAAATAAAATTAAATAAATAAATAAATATACATGGTGGAAGGAAAGTATTTAATCATTTATCTTTAAGACCGGGGTTGCAAGTTTGTGATAGGTGGTCCAGAAGGTAAACAAAAAGGTTTTTATCAGAAAAGGGATACTACAGCGAACCCTTAACTATTGAGATTGAGGTGCCACAGGGCATAGTTTTGGGAACGCTTCTATTTGTTACTTATATAAGTTCTTTGACAGACATTCAGTTAACTCAAACATAGCTTTATTGTTTAAAACAAAAAATGTTGTTAACAAAGCTGTAGAAAAAAAACTAATTCATTGAAAAAAACAAAATAAATTGAAAAATCAAAACATCATTGTGCGGCTCGGCTCCCACCATGGCATCGCGGTGAATCCAGGGGTCATAAGTATTCCGGCAATTCTAGGAACGCAAACGTCCCGGTACCCCAGAAATACCCGGTAAGTCGTCGAACCACACCAAAAATGAATCAACCTTAAAATAAACTCAAACACAGATCAAACTTAAACACTATTACACTAAAACAGTTATCATTCCAGAATAGACCATTGCAACAAAGTAAGGATTACACAAATAACACCAGATTAAAATACATTAAAAAACACAGATCAAAAGATTTTCCCTATCATTTGTCAAACTTAAACTAAGACTAACCTAATTAATTTGATGCCAAGTGTCAAAGTCAATAAGTCTAAACATTTTCTGAGAAGTATTCCTCTATGGTATAAAATGCCTTGTGAAGCAACATTTTATTGACTTCCTTTCGAAAGAGTTTATATGTTACAATCTTTTTTAGTGACTGGGGGAGATGGTTAAATATTTTTTTACTTCGATAAAAAATTGAATTTTGTGTTAAACTAGAAGTAGGTATTGGTAAATATATATTCAGAGATGACCTGGTATTATTTAAGTTAATAGAGTGAATCATAGAGAAATACTTCCTATACATTAAACTGTTTCAAGAATAAAAATTGAAGAGAGGGTCAATATCTTTTTCTTTATAAAATATGGCCTACAAGAATCCCTTAACCACACAGATATCGCAATGCTCTTTTTTGCAACACAAACCCACAGTTAAATTAAAGAAAATTATGAATTCCCCCAGAAGCAGACTCCATAAGTCAGGTGAGAATCAATTAAGGCAAAGTAAACATTTTTAGCAATAGTTTTATTTAGCTCGCTCTTAACTGTTCTAATGGCAAAACAGCCTGAAGCCAATTTGGAACACAGCTGCTCAATGTGATTATTAAACTTTAGTTTATTGTCAATAAACAATCCCAAAAATGTATTACAATTTGTTACATCAACATGCTGTGAACCCAAACAAACATCTTTCAAGTCACACCTAAAATTTAAAATATGTGTCTTTGAGACATTAAAAGACAAATTGTTACAATCACACCATTCTTTAACACTTGCTAAATCCTGGTATATCGCACTGCTGAGAGCTTGTGAGTCCCCGCCACTCCAAAGAAGTGTAGTGTCATCCGCAAATGATGTGCATTTCCCTCGCTTCAGCACCAATGGTAGATCATTTATGTATACCATAAACAAAAGAGGACCAAGTACAGAACCATGTGGCACACCTAGGGTTGGCAAAATTTGGTATTTAACATTCACTAGTTTTATACCAAGTTTTATACTTTATTATACCGAAGGTATAATACCTAGTACTCAAAAAAATCGGTAAAAGCTTCTAATTATAAAATAAATTTGTTATAAAGAAAATAAAGTAAAATAAAAATATAAACAGTTATTCTAAAAAAACCTTAAATTTGTAAAAATAAGTCTCAAATATACATTCAAAGAAACAAACAAACAAACACAAAACATAAACTTAGTGCAAGTTAAACATTTTCTTTGGGCTTAAACTTCGAATAAAAACGCCTGGTACTAAATGTTGAAAGAACTGAAAGGGGCACTCATCTTCATCTTCTCCTGAGTATTGAGAATGAGACTCGTCAACTTGCATTTCAGCTTGAGCCATGTCGAATATTTGACCACCCGTCAATTACTAGGGTCCCACTTGGGCTCTTAGCAATTTGCAATTTGGTAATAACCATTACGCGATCGTATTCCATATTGAGAAACTCCCCACTCAGTTTGCGTCTGTTAGGCAGAGTATAGCCACAACGAAGGCCTCTCACCATTTCTATCAAATTCCTTTCTTCTATTATGCGGAATGGTAATCTGTTAGCATAAACCGTTCGTGTTACCTACACATCCAGCTTTTTAGACTCGGAAGAGATTAAGAGCCCCAAACTATTTCACTTGACTTTAAAAATAATATACTTATTATAAAACTTTTTGATATTTAATGGTTTAATACAATTTGGTATAATAATGGGTAAGTTAAATACAAAATATAATACAAAGTATCAAACTAATTATACCATTTGTTATAATACTGTAATCTACTAAAATGCATAAGCTACTAAACAAATATCACCCTGTCGCAAGTTTGAACTTGAACTTGGAGATTGTTTTATAAACATTAAAGGCAAACTATAAACAACGCGAGCAATCAACGGGAGCGACTTTCAACCTTAAGCATGCCATGATCATCACTTTTTTTAATATAAATACGCTAACGAACCATAAGTTCGTCAGACTTTGGTCTCACCTCCAGCTCCCAAGGTTAGCCACTTGACGACTGCCTTCTGGGTTCTATCCGCTCCTAAAGTTAGCCATACGACTGCTTTAGGTTCTAGTCCTTTCCTTCCAAACCTGGTACCGGTTAGTCATTTGACGACTGCTAGGACCAGGGGTTTCACAACCTCCATAGTAAAGTCCTGACAAGAAGTTTGTCAGAGTGTTGAGAAAGACAAGTGTCTAAATAGTCAGTTAAAAAGTTTAGTGAAATCTCTTAGTGCTCTTAAATAAAACTCTTAAGAAAAACTATAAATTACAAGACAGTAAACTAAGACCTATAAACAGTACCTCAAATCGAGAAAACATGCGCACTGTAGTAATCGGGTATAATAGAATCTCATTTTTTCTGACCAATAATTATTGTTAAAGTTTTATCGTTAATACATTGTTATTGTTATAAACTAAACGTGCTTACTATATCATCTCGTCTTACCCCACGTAACGCGATCCCGGTCTACCTCAGTTACCCCCCAGCACGCTAAACAAGGAGTGTCCTCGCGAGTAGAACATCCAGTGGTAGAATTAAAGGAAGCATTGAGATCCCGTCATTGTACTAATCGCGACGCGGCTCTTCTCTGAGAAGTTATTCTTTAAAGAAATCACACTACCCCCTAAGCTACTTGTGACAATACCTTTGCCAACCCTAGGCACACCCTCAGTAATACTTAACTCTCCTGAATCATAACCAGCAAAACGCACACTTTGATACCTGTTAGATAAAAAGGATCTGGTCCATTTTAGTATAAAGCCTCGAAAACCATAAAATTCTAGTTTTTGCAGTAGGATTTCATGTCACACACAATCGAAGGCTTTTGCCAAATCACAAAACACCACTGCAGCCTGGTCACCATCATTGAGATCCAGATAGAGTTTTTCAAGCAAGTGGAAAATGGCATCATTTGTGTTTTTGGCTAATTGAAAACCAAACTGAGATTCATTTAAAACCCCCTTTGCCTCTAAGAATCTAACCATTCTATTTTTGAGTAATTTTTCTGTAATTTTAGATAAGGATGGTAGTAATGATATTGGCCTCAATATCTTCCCCCTGCTTAAAAATGGGAATCACTACAGCTTTCTTTAGTAAATCAGGAAAATCACCAAGCAAAAAAGAAGTATTAATGCAGTCAGCTAATGTAGTGAGAGCACACCTAGGTAAATTCATAAAAATCTTAATGGAAATGCCATCCCACCCTGCAGAATTTTTCTTTTTAATTTCTGAAAATAGTTTCGTGATTTTATCAGCTGTTACAGGATTAAAATAAAAAGAGACACCTTGCATGAGAGACAATGGGTTTGTAGAGGTTCTTGGTATTTTTTTGTGACAATTTGAGATGGAACAGAGGAGTAATAAGAATTAAGTTTGTTAAAATTCAGTGAGGAAGAATTATTATTTGATTTTTGTTTGCCACATAGAGAATTTACAATTGTCCATGTTTACTTTTGCTTGTTACTTGCTGAATCCAAAATCTGATTAAAATAATCATTCTTAGCTAACTTTAAAGTTTTACGATATATTTGTCTATATTTATTAAAGTAATTCATAAAAAATGTGATCCTTTTTTGGAAGATCAAAAACGCAAAATACAGCCTCATGATCCGACAAACCAGGAATCAACACTGAGCAGGATATGCCATCATTAAAATTGGAACACACATAATCCAGGATAGAGGCGGTGTTTTGTGTGACCCGTGTAAAATTATTCACATGCATTTTGAGACCATTAGCAGACAACAGATGCTTAATTGATTTAACTGTATTATTATTTTTCTCTGAATAATTGATATTAAAATCTCCCCCAATAATTATTGATGATCGGGGTGAAACACCACTTAACAGCAACTCCAACTTAAACAAGAAAATCTCCCTACATGAATTTGGTGAACGATAAATACATACAATAAACAAATTTAAAATATCAGAATATATAACTGAACATTCAAAACAAAGCTCTTCACAGAGATCAACAACAGTATTTTTTTGAGTACATTATCATGGACAAGTACCACCATGTATCGATCGGTTTCTACAGTATTTGGCCACAACACTATAACTAGGAATATGAACTGGTTCATTTGCTCTTAACCAATGTTCAGTTAATAGTAAAATAGATGGATAGTCAATATGATCCAAAAATAACTCTAGTTCGTTAATTTTAGCTCTTATCGATTGCATATTTATTAAGAGTGTACTTAGTTTGTGGCAGTGAGTCCTAAAAAAGAATGATCACAACTGGAGGTATTGATTGTGGGAATAGATTAGTTATTATGATTCTCTATAGCCACCTCCCCGGTTAACTCCTCAAGCTCTTCTTGTAAAGTTTTTTCCGCATTAGTTGGCAGCGATGTGCATGAAATGTGGATTAAGTTGGATATTTTACATTTTGAGGCATTTATTAAACTAGATAAGGCTTGAGAAATTTCAAGATTGTTTAATTTGGTGCCCGAGTTATCACAAATATCCATGAATGACACGTGATTTTTAACAAAGTGGTTCACACAATCTATAAACCTTATGTGAAAACATATTATTTAAAATAGGACTTGACAGGAATATTATATTAGTGTGTAAACAAGACTTAATACTGTTGTTGATATACCTAACTCTAGGAAATTTACCATTACACAGATCAATAGAACCACAGCCTATAATAACATAGTCATTTTCTGTTAATTCCGTCACTAAGGGTCCCAGTTAGAGGGGGGCACTGTGGTATCATATGCTGATGACAGAGCAATGGACCGTCGTTTGCTGAGAGGGGTATTTCAAGGATCATGGATTGGCTTAAAACTTAAATTAACACTGAATGTAAAAAAACAAATTTATTGCTTTTTCCTTGACCTCTACCATTTTATAATAAAAGACTATTAAGATAATCGCAATGCTAAAATTTCTCCGTCGCTTAAAATATCCCCAGGAACGTCTCCACCTACGAAGCGCTACGGAAACTAAATTATCCTGAAAAATGCAAATAAATAATCGATATTAACAAAGCTAACATGAATATCAGCAGAGGGCTCTGGATGACCGTAGTACTTTCAAACACTAACAGAGGGATGCTATTTTTCAAGCGCCGGCGGCGACTTGTTAGGAAACAAGTTGCCCTTGACCACTTTGTCTGGATTTCGTTTGCGATTGTAGTTATGATATTATTATTTTATAATAAAACGATAAATCTAGTGTTTCTTATAAACCGCCAGTCAGTTGCTAAAATTTTAATATAAACTGCAGTTCAATTGAGAAGGTAAACCTAATTTACGTTTACATTATTGGTCTTCTGGAATGATTAATTGAATTTTGCTGATAAACTCTTGTTAATTCAAACGAAATTTTGAATATAAATTGCTGGCCAATTGAAACGATAAATTAACTTTTCATATAATCTGCTGGTCAATTGACGTAATGAATGAAATTTGGCATATAATCTGTTGGTAAATGAAAACGACCAATTGATTTTTCTCATAAACTGATAGTCAATTGAAACGGTAAATCTAGTCTTTCTTACAAGTTGCCAACAAAATTGTCTTACAAACTGCAGGGCAATTGAGAGAGCAAATCTAATTTACGTATAAATTATTGGTCATCTGGAATGATTAATTGAATTTTGCTGATAAACTCTTGTTAATTCAAACGAAATTTTACATATAAATTGCTGGCCAATTGAAACGATAAATTAACTTTCTATCTAATCTGTTGGTCAATTGTAGTAATCAATGAAATATAAACTGTTGGTAAATTAAAACGACCAATTGATTTTTTTTCCTCATAAACTGATAGTCAATTGAACCGATAAATCTAGTGTTTCTTACAAAACGCGAATCAATTGAAACGATGCCTAAATAAAATTTTCATATAAAATGCAGGTCAATTGGGAGAGTAAATAACTTACGTATAAATTAACTAACCCAAACTAACCCACGCCTGCCATGCAGCGTGTCGTTTCGATCGACCCTCAGACGACGCAGACACTGGCCCAAAGCGATTTGAGATATCTTTCTCCGCTACGGAGAAAATTGGGAAAATAGAAAAATTACGTTTAGCCAATTAAAAAAAAAAACGAAACGTCGTACGTCGTACGATCGAACGAAATACTGCGCGTTAAAGTACCCCAAGAAACCCATATTTTTGCTATATACCGTTTAGTTATAACGCTTATACCATATTACAATAATTACAGCCGATTTAATGAAAATCTCGATTTGTTTATCGTAATTTTTTTTGAAAAAATTAGTTAGTTTTTAAGTTGGAAACGGTTAAAGGGATCCGTTAACATCTCGCCATAATAAAAATACATTTTTTAAAAAACATGCAGGGTGGTAAAGAAATTTATTTTTAAAAAATTTATCCTTTCTTAAAATTCCTCCGTTATTTAGCGTCTGACGAAAAAATTCATAAAAACTTTTTATTCCAAATTATCATTAATTTTTTTTTTAATTTAATAATTTTTGAGATATTCGCGAATAAGTTCGAAAAAAATGTTGTTGTTTGTCTTCGTGACCTTTGTCTAAATCCAAAATTTGAAGTCGAGCCGAAAAAAAAAGTTAGGCTCCTCCGGTAGGTTATTCCGGCTCCTACTGATCAAAATAAAGGTAAGGTCGATATAAAAATACGGTTTTGTACGTTTGCCGATATTCCTATATTTTTATATTTACATCCCGCAGCCGACCGGGTAAAAACCGCGCGGGAACTTATTTTTCGAATAGGTTCCACCGATTTAGGTTCCATTCTGTGGTTATCATTTTGGGGCCCATTTCAAAAATCTTAAATTTCGATATCAATTAATTAAGGTTTCCCTAGGCGCCTACCGCGGAACCTATCAACCTATCAGTGGTAGGTTCCAGACACGGTCGGATTTGAAACGTTCCAGAAAAACAAAATTCGATTCATTCGTCTCCTACTGCGGAGCCTATAGGAGACCTAGGGGCTCGATTTTTTTTGTGGGGGTGGGGTTCAGGCCCGGTGTCCTCCGTCTCCGTACCGAATACGAACTCGTTAGCTCGAAATTTACCTAAAAAAAAAACTGGTAGGAGACGGATTTCCGGTAGGTTCCATATACCAAAAAAATGTCTAAATATAAAAAGACGTTCGGAAGCGGTTTCCTCCGAATTAATATATTAGGGATCGAAAACGATTTTCCACTTTCGAAAAGTTTGGGCACCCATTTTAGCAAGTAAAACAAAAATTTCGATCTCGTCTGTCTCCTACCGCGGAACCTATTGGCGGTAGGCTGCCGCCGATGTCAGATTCGAATTTGGCTGAAATTTGTCAGCCGATTATCTTCAAGGACTCTTTTAGATGCCTAAATAGGCACCGGTAGGTTCCCAATTTTTTTTTTTCGCGTTTTAATCGCTCTGCTCCGAACTGCCTCAACGACGGTCATCGATTTTGACCGAATAAAAATTTCTGGAACCTACTCAGAAGGCTCTACGGTCTCCTACTGTCCGAGTACCAAATTTCACGTAAAAATTCAAGCTGTCTCGTGTTCGGTCTAGGTCGAGCTCACGTTCCCGCTTAATTAATACTTAAGTAAATTAAAATATATAACATACTCCCAAAGTCCCAAACCTCTAATTTCAAGTTTATTTTATTCGAAAGAAAGAAATGACCTTGTCAATATTGGAGAATAGTATTCAGATTCTACAAGTATTAACCAGTCCCTTACTCCCCCAACTGCCAGTTTGAATGATGCATTCCTGTCCCAAGGTCAATAAACCTTGTTACTGCCCGATATATTTATGCCGACAGCATACCACACCCCTTTAAAAATTAAATCTTTATTTACCAAGTGCAGATTCTCGTCAACAGAGGGCAAAATATTTTAACTGAATATTTTAAATGAAACTATATCTTTTCGCCATCTAACAGAGTGTTTGTGAGTTACTTAGGTTTGGAGAATTTCGTTCATAAGAATTATCTTAATAGTCTTTTATTATAAAATGCCTCTACTAATCGCCCACATTTTGATATACTTGTTCATGAAGATTGCGGATTGTGGATTGTGGATTCAATTAAATACCTTGGGCTTATAATTAATAGACATCTTAGATGGGACCAACATGTGTTAAGGTTTACTTCGAATATACACAAATTAATATATATCATTTTTATATACTTCAGGAAATATTAAACAAAAAATTATTAGCAATAGTTTACAAGACCCTTGTGGAATCATTAATAAGATATGATTTGCCAGTTTGGGGTGGCCTGCACTCAAATGCTTTAAAACAATTAAATACTGTTCAGAACTATATATTAAAAGCAATTAATAGGATACCTGAGCTCTACTCAACATCTCTATATGAGCAAACACTTAATGTTAGATCGCTATACATACTTGTTGTCTGTGTATATATTCATGATTGTCCTGATTTGCTGAATTGAATTAGTCACTCTTATAACACCAGGAATAGAATCAATTTACACTTGGAACTACTAATATCAGTCATCGATTTATTAATTACTTAGGTCCAAAATGTTACAACCTTATACCTGGTGAGGTCAGAAAGATTAAACAAAGACATTTATTTAAAAAGCAATGCAGTTCGTTCATTGTAAAAAAATAATGATAAATTTATGCAGCTTTTCTAAACTTGACTTATTTTGTTGGCAATTGTCAATTATATTTATTGGTTATTTTAGGTTAAAGAATTTGTTACTACAGTACTTGTTATGACAAGTAAATGGCAACACTGCCTAGCATGTGATATTATAACATATTTGCACATATACAGAGTTCTCTAGGGATGTTAAAACTAGGTATATTAAGTACTTGATGTTAGTTGTTAAGTGAATTGTTGGAAATGTCAAATTGTTGATGAGTTTGAATTTATAATTTTGTTAATTACTATGATGTTGGTTAGGTACAACAAGTGATACATGTTTTTAAATGAAATTAATAAATATAGTTTTGTAATGATAATCTTAATAAATAAATATGAACAATTTGATTTATTTTATTGGAATGGTGTGAATGAATTTTTTAATGATATTATATATTAAATGTGAGTATAAGTTACATTTAACTACCTACTAGTTTTAATCTTATTTTAATGACTATCTTTGTAACTTTAAACCCTCTGACCTCTAGTTATTTGTTTGTTAATTTTACTTTTGTTTGATTCTATAGTACTAAGATCTAGTTTCTAAGTATGGCTTTGTCAACAACTCCTGTTTTTATGCCATTAAAGCTATTTTTTGGTACTTGACGACAAATTTTTTTACTCACTCACTTTATGCATGACCCCCCATTTCTTCATTTTTGTTTCTTTAGTTTAATTTTTTTGCTTGTGCCCTGGAAAGCCATGCGGGAAGTGAAATATTCAACAAATATATACATACAAACAAATAGTGTGTCCCATTCATAAAATCAGTGTGCATTTGCATTCATTCACCTGAATAAAAGAAACAGATACACTAATTGTGCACCAGTTTACTAATGAAGTTTGCTAATGAAACTACAGAAAATGTGTTAAGAACAAATCTGGTCAGGACCAGAACAAAATGGAGGGCTCTTTTTACACAAAGATCTCCTAGTTAATATTTACACCTGTGAATTGACATTTAGGTGCATATTGCCTATATATGTAGAGCTGTTGTGAAGTGGTGGCTTAAACTACTCTGAGTCACCTTCTTTCCAGTGAAAAAAATAAATTTTGCAAAATTGGAGATACCTACCTATATGCCACAAGGCCCAGATCAAGTAAGAAGATCTGTTTTATGATACAGGATACAATATGAAATAAATATTATTTTTCACACAAGTCTATCCTCACAGACTCAGAAAACATATTAAATGTATGACGTACATAATAGGTAGGTACTACCTTACAATCCACTAACTTCAAAAATGCAAATACACCTATTCAAAACTTACCTTTGGTAAAAATAAAAAGTGAATGAAGCTTTCGATAACAGAATCATTACTAATATTGGTGCTATTGAATGAATTCCAAAGGTTTTGTATATTTTCTAAAGTAAGTGCTGTAGCAAAGTGACAGAACACTTTTTCTAAATTAATGTTATCTAGATTTAATAAATCTTTCAATAATATTTTAGATACTGTCTTCTCTATATTCAAACTATCCTTTATTGTTTCTATGAGGTCATCACAACTATCACAAGCATCTTTATTGTGATCATACAAGTCTATGGATTGAATATTATGAACATCATGTAATAATGTATCATCTCCAGAATGAGTATTAATAGTTTCATGGTTTTGATCATCATCACTTTGGGTAATGTCTATGCAAACATTTGCCTTTTCTGTATAAATATGTAGTGCTTCTTTAACTTCATTGCTCTAAAATATTAAGAGAATAATTTACTGCTTAGACTTGACACCTTAAAATTTGTACCAAAGGAAAGAATGGCTTTAATTGGTTATACTCTTCCATGTTGCAGTACCCATTTCTTTTACAATCATTTGCTGCCTTTAAGTAGTCTAATAGATCAGATTTTATATTTTCGTTCCAAACGTATCTTGAAACATTCATCCTAAAAGTTAAATAATTGATCTAGTCTTCAGCCCCAGTATCCCAACTTCTGTGCTTAAATTAGTAAAGTTTCACAAACACGCAAGTCCATCACTAAGTAAAGTAAACTGTTGCGAATGCCTTTAACATAGTCTTTTATAAAAACAAGGCCTTTATCATTGGCTTTTTATTAAACAATGCCTTTACTTACTACAATAATCAGGGTATCAGTATCACAAGAAAACATAAACAAAAATATGTAGCATAACCATAAACTATCAAATGTCTGGAGCCAGGGTTGCTCCTAGAGGATTTATTTGTGCCACTTTGTAGATAAAATTGTGCCATTTTACCGCACGGTTGTGCCAAAAACTGTCACATTTGAATGACGTCATTGGAAGGCTGACGGTTGACTTTTAAATTAATACGAGATGTTAGTTAACCAAGTCACATCATTGTTGCCAAACGTTTTGCCGGTTATTTTTTAAATATTTAAGGTTTTTGTGATTAAATATAGTATTTAAACCACTTAATTAAATAAACTAATTAAACGGTAGGCAGTTGAAACAAAACGTATATTCATAAAAATAAACTATTTAAATATAAGTAGGTTTCCACAAAAAATAGCAGAAAAATCTCTAACAGGAAAATGCTAAGTAAGATTTGAAAGCTCTCTTTCAGCTGCGACGGAAGAATATGGTCATGAAATTAGAAAACATTGATTCATTTGCCCTCTGGCAACACTGGCTCGCACATTAATGGCAGATAACTTACTTAGATGTCAGGGTGCCTTTTTGTCTTTGCTTGAATGAAGACGAAAAGGAGAAGCAGATATGTATCCAAATATTCATACAGCCTAAGAATAGGGAATTACAAATAGTTATACACATTTAAATATATTTAATGATAATGAAAAATATGTTTAAGAAGATTTCACGCATTAGTACACATTAGATAATAGAAATCGTGCCACTTTAGTCACTGGGGTGCCATAGTGCGTTTTAATTATAGGAACAACACTGTCTAGAGCACCTACTCACTAACTTTTCGATGCAAAATCTGCGGACATGCGTAGTGGCGAAACAGGAATAGGTATTAATATGGCTATGCAATTGCCCTCCGCTCACCTCGATACGGGGGCGCAATCGACATAAACTAACCAAAACTAACTGAAGGCATGCTCAAAATAAAGAAAAAAATTTGCAAACAACCTTAAAAAAAAAACATGTTTTCGCACTGGATTCGAAACCGGGCCGCCAAATCAGAAACCCAGCATCTAACCACTCAACCACGAGGATCGGTAAAAACGATTTCCTGGACCATAAAGAAATGTGTTTATAATTAATGCGCAGGACTCGTCAGGCGGGGGGAGACGACCGGATATATCCAAAAAAAGTCTGCATCGTTGACAAAGGAAGGGAGTGGACGGGTAAAACCGGCAGCTATTCTGTTACGGGTTGGCTCCACGATTTGACAAGCGTCAAGCGTCGTCAAAGGCTTCACTCATGCTCGAGCAGTGGCGTTTCATGAATATTTTATTATAATCTCAGCAGGCATATGCCTTATTAGGTACATTCTCGTCACTGACGTCACTAAATTATATCTGTTATTTTATACTCCATAATACTTCTATTACTGGCTTAAATCACAAAATGCAGTGATTGAAATATAACAAATATATTTCCTTAAAAGATCAAAACAATGTAGGCCACTGCGCGACAGGCCATTTTCAAGGGTAATTATGTGATTCTTATTAGCAATCATGACTGAAAATGTTAACAAAGCTGATATAAAATTGCAAAGAAGAGCAGCCTGAAGTATAGTCGTAATCATATTTTGAACTAATCTATATCTCAGCTCACACAAAGAAAATAAATAATAAATATTAGCGTCAGCAAGAACTAAGTGTAGAATATATTTACCTGTGAAAAATAATTCCAGGCTCCTTTTGGTCATGGCGACTTTTACAGCCATAAGAACAACAAAACACTATATTGTTATGAACAAATTGAAGTATTTTGAGAGTTTTTCACAACAAAAATCACCAAAATACACGGAGGAGCCGCTTTGAATGTCTGGCTCCTATCAATGGCGTCCGTTCGATTTTTGATCACACGCACTGCGCGCAGCTGTAAAGCGAGATCATCTGTCCACTCCCTTCCCTTGTCAAAGGTCTGCATGGTATGTCATAGTCAAAACCAGTGTTGTTCCTAGGTGCACAATTATGCCAAAAGTGGCACACGTTTAATTAAAACGCACCATGGCACCCCAGTGCCTAAAGTGACACGATTATTTGAAGTACTATACTATTATCTAATATGTAGTAAATGTAATTCTGTCATTACCATATTCTTCCGCCGCAGCTGAAAGAGTTTTCAGATCTTACTTAGTATTTTCATGTTAGAGCTCTTTATGCTATTTTTGTAGGGATACTTATATTTGATATATATTCTTTACACAATAAAAAATAAGAGGGCATCGGGGATTGATCAGATGTCTGTTAGGGTTCTGGAGGCTCTCGCGGATCAGGCACTTGATTCCCTTGTTTGTTCGATGAATGCATCACTTGATTCTGGAACATTTCCATCTTGCCTAAAGATAGCAGTTGTGAATCCGCTGTTCAAGGGAGACAAACAGAGTGATTTTCGGCCAATATCACTCTTACCGCCTTTATCAAATGTTGTGGAGACAATTGTTAAGAAGAGAATGGTGTGTTTTATGAAAAATACAAAATTTTAAGTAAGTTTCAGTTTGTGTTTCAAGAAAGTTTGGGGATACAGGATGCATGTTTCTCTTTTTAGAGGGTTTGTATGAGAGCCTAAATGACGGAGATGTTGCCGCAGCGGTATTCTGTGATTTTTCCAAGGCTTTGACTGAGTAAATCACAGAATATTGCTGGGAAAGCTTCATAGTTATGGATTTAGAGGGGTCGCACTACAGTGGTTTAAGTCCTTCCTGAAAACAGGAAGTAACTCGTGAGGTCGGCTGCTGGACTGTCGGAAATTTGTGATATTAAACTTGGGGTGCCCCAAGTATCGGTGCTCGGTCCGATTATTTTCCTAATCTACATAAACGACCTGGCTTCAATCGACTTTAGAGTAAGTTTTTAGCATATTTGCCGACGACACTACTATCTTATAAACAGACTAGTTATTCTTGTGGAATAAAACACTAAAATAAAAAATAAAGACGGTTGGCTTCAATTTAAACATTAAAATAAATAGAAGACAAAAATATTGGATAAAAGAAACAACAAATGATAAAAAAATATATGAATTAGATGAGAGAAACTTATATAAATTAGGCACTCATTCTTGAATTTCACAAACATTAAAATTATAATTATTACCCCTACCTATGGCCTAGATAGGTCAAAGTGAATACTTAAAAGTGTTATAAACAGCAAGATGTATTGATGGACATGATCTCCGAAGATCTTGGAAGGGTTAGAGAGTGGTGTGACTCAAATCTGCAGTGCCTTAACATAAACAAGACTAGTGTCCTTACTTTTAAATGTGGCTGTAATGGTCTGCCTCTGGATGGTATTGAGCTAGTGTAACGAACGCCGATTTACCCTATTGCATTTACTTACTTTAAATTCGGCCTTTTCTGCACCTCCTGTTCGTTATCTATAACCGGGTTCGCAGTACCAGTGGGTTGACTTGATACCCTAATTTCGACGTAAAAAACTTTCCTTTGCACCTGGGCGATCACCCATATTTTCCATGAACTTGGAACCCACATCAGTTTCGTTTTAAAATAATAAACCAACAATTGTAATCTACTAATAATTATTTATGCGGGAAACACACACATTTGAAAGGGAGCATTATCTTAAATTAAAAACGGTTATAATTATTATTCACTTAATATCTTTCTAAATTGACCTCGTATCTACAGGCCGCCAAATAATCAATATTTGTACCGTAAAGTAAATATACCATTTTAGGCCGGCTATTATTATTTAGACATGAAGAATTTCATTCAGTGTATTAGCCTTCCTAGAATTTCCTATCTTTTACTGTTAGCATTTACGTTAAATCGAGCCAGTCAACCAATTTTTAATTACCACTAAAATAAATCGATTAACAAGATTGCCTGCAGTGATTAAATTGCGTACCTACAATTACTGGAAGTATCTACGTTCGTGGCTTATGGCCAAGATCAATTATTGTACAATGGTTAATTAAATAAAATGCAGATAGATTAAAGCTTTTGTGAATTTTAATGAGTTATTCTTAATATTCATAACATAATCGACCACAAGTTCTCATGCAAAAATTAATACAGGGTGTCATTAGCACGGGGTATTATTTCATAGTAGCCACTGAATTATCTTGTACATATGATATCAAATCAAATATTCACTTTTATACTAGTTCCCTAAGCATTATTATTATCTTAAAATTACACTTACTGTCTATAATTTTACCACTAGACCCGGAACCTGCTGAAGTAACCTTATTTGCTTCTGAAGACCATCTGTGCTTTTGTTGTCTACCGAATTTCACCCTTGCGTTGCTTGCGTAAGCTTTCACACCGTTTTTCTGGATTTTTGTCGTAATTACTTAGTTAATTTTAATAGCCTCTAAACTGTGAGACGGTATTTCTGAGATGGTCGCAAATAAGACCATATTACCGACCAGAAAATAAGATTTTAACTTTTTAAAGTTTTTAAATAAATTTCGGCATTGCGACCCGCTACAACTGATATTTCTTATATAATTTTGCATTTGGCCATAAGGACCTACGGCAACTGGATTTGAGAATAAGACTGATTTTTCTTCGATAAGGTCATGCTTTTATAGCAGGATTTTTACGCATTTTGCCTCCCAGAAAAGCCTGGCATTTGAACACCTGCAGCGGTTCACGTGCGTTGTTTCGTCATTTGCCCTGATTTCGGCGAAAACATAGTTCGGGTATTTTTCGGTATTTTTCCATACCAAGCTTGAAATTTTAGTTAACACAGGTGTTCTAAATGTTCGATCCATATATGGTCAGATGTTGTTCTTTTATTTTGATTCGCTGAACTTAGAAATATTTTATTAGGCCCGCCCCTTGGCCAATCAGGATTTCATAGGCAATAGTTGGGAACATGGGGTTGTTAGCCTGGCGATTTCGTAGAGCTATTACGTGATGTTAGTTTTTCGAGTATCGTGAGACCATGCAGTCTTAAATTATTAACGTACGATTTTCCCGGGTGTTTAGATTCGGATCCCATATTCGAGTGAAGTTAGCCATCCTACCTTATGATGGAAGTCCCTTGAATGGTAAGTGGCTTTATTAATAATAATCTTTATTTTGTGTGAAATGAGTTTAAATGCTTTTGGCTTACGCGTTTTTTAAGCCCTATGACCAGCCTTGAACTTCTTCAGGTAATGAGCAGCATAAAGAGTAAATCAGCTTGTAGCACTGATAATCTGTCAATTTAAATTTTCTTGAACCTCCCACTTCCAATTCTGGATGTCCTAGCTTCCTTAATTAATGCGTCCTTCACGAAAGGTGTTTTTCCCGAATGCCTTAAAACTGCGATAATTATTCCTCTTCATAAGGGAGGTGAAAAGGATGTCTTATGCAATTATCGTCCAATTGCTCTGTTGCCTGTACTCTCTAAAATCATTGAAAAGTTATTAAAAAATCGCCTCATGCCATTTCTCCTTAGACATGGCATACTGTCCCCGGAACAGTGCGGATTTTTACCAAACAAGTGTACAAATGACGCCATGTTCTCGTTGCTTCACGATGTTTACTCATCCCTTAACAACAATCTCCCCACTGCTACAGTCTTCTGTGATTACGCTAAAGCGTTTGACTGTGTGTGTCATGACATCTTGTTAAGAAAACTAATTTTTTATGGAATCCGTGGTATTCCTTCGAACTGGTTTCAATCTTATCTTGAAAATAGACAGCAGTTTGTTAGAGCGAACGGTTCTGATTCTGATTGCAGATTAATTACCAGTGGAGTTCCACAGGGCTCTGTTCTTGGGCACGTGCACTATCACTACAATGATCTGCGTGACTGTTGTCTTGTAGGAACGTTGAACGTTTACATGAAAAAAAGAATTGGGTGTCTTAGATCGGCGTACACTGCTAATTATAATTATAATTATACAGAAGAGTGTCATGAGGACCTCAGTTTGACATACAAGGTTCTAGCCAAGAACTTGAAAATTTACTGGTTACAGCAAATGTAATCAGAACTTAAATTACGATTTAGTTCAGCAAAAATTATAAGTAACTATGATTAAATAACACTATAAATAATTACTGTTACTCAAGATATTTCCTTTCTTTACTTAAAGATATGAAATTCAAAATGTCTTGTCTGTCTTCATTATGATGAAAATTAAAAATTTAAAAGAAAATTATGAAAAAATTATGAAACTTGTCCAACAGTAGCTCTCGGCAACTTCAAATAGAAAATCACTAGACTTTAGTAAAAAAAATAGGAAGAACGAGGTATAACCTCTCTTAAGCAAGTCTAATGACTCCAAATAGGTAATTTCTTTACTTAATTCATTAATATGGCTCTCTTAATTCATTAATATGGCTCTTGGCACATAAACAATTATTGGACGTAAATTACGTCTCAATTAATCAATGATGAAGATAAGATAATTACTATCTCGCTTTGAGATAGAAACTAAGATAAACGATAAAGAAAAAAATAAATCAGGTAAATTCACACGTGCTCAACCTTTTTAATACGCAAATTAATGCAGATACATCATGGATCAAACGTTGACACGATAAGCAACAATAATTATAGTTTTATGTTACAAATAAACTGAAAAAGTAATGAAATAAGTCTGAAAAGCAAAAAATTTACTATAACCAACAATATTACTAGGAAAAACCCAGAGAAATTCTACTACAAATTCAATTTACTACCTTTTACAGGAAAAGATAAAATCTGCTCTGCGAATCTTCCCAACAATACCGTCAAATCTAAATGAAAATACCTAAAATAATGTGTGTGACCGTTTAAAACGACGAAATAATTCCGTTCTCGATAAATTTGGATTAAACCATTATCAAATTACACGAATTTGACCAATAAGAAACGCAACTATTCACCAAAAAATCGGTATTGAACCTTAAGGTCACTACAAAAAATTTAGGATTGTTGAAATCACAATTACTTGAAAATGCAATACAAAAGCCAAATATAACTAAGTGAATTGGAAGCAATTTTTAATTACATATTTAAAGTATGAAAGGAGTATTGAAAAATATGCGGGATGAATAAGATATTTTGAGATCAAAAATTATTATGA
Organism: Pissodes strobi; assembly: GCA_016904865.1. NCBI lineage: Eukaryota > Metazoa > Arthropoda > Insecta > Coleoptera > Curculionidae > Pissodes > Pissodes strobi. Next base: position 76,726 of record MU182324.1, read on the forward strand.
CTCACCGTGCCGACGTTTTCACACAAGATGAAACGAACTTCATTTCAAAATTGTTCATTCTACCTATTTTAACTTCCAACGCTCGGATTGGTCAATTAAAACACGTGACAACCGTTGTAAGAAACCCGGCGTCAAACTAAGGAAACAATCAAGCACTGCCTAACAATATACTAAACATTGAACTGCCTATCAATATACTAAACATTGAAAACCATTGATAAATAGGTAGAATTAATGGAGCGGAATAGACTAATACTTGATAACATATATTTAACATATATTCCGTTACAGTTTCGCTCAGCGTTCATTTTACAGACGAGGGCGGTACGCTATATTTTCGGGGTGGAGCCGCGAGAGTCCTGTAGGCCCTTGTTCAGGGAGCACGGAATTTTAACACTTCCTTGCATTTTTATTTTGGAAACCGTGTGTTTGGTAAATAAAAGAAAGGCAATTCATGCTAGAACTAATTCTAATAATTATAATCCTCGGCAAACGAACAATCTCCCTTTACCGACTCCGAAGAGCGTACTAACCAATTATCTATGAAAGCCTAAAAATTGACAACCACTTGCCCGTTGACGTGAAGCAACGTCAAACACAGATAAGTTTTAAAAGATCTGTATCTTTACTATTAAGACATAAGGCATATTATAGCTTGCAGGAATTTTACAAAGACGACTGGTGTTAACCTTGTCTGTTATATTGGGGTGCGATTAATGGTATGTTATAGGATTTGAAATTGTAGTAAACGTTTTTTTTTTGTTTTTCATTTTGATGTGTTGTATGACCCAGATTATTTGTTTGTTGTATTTTACTTTTTTTTTCTTGTCCCTTATTTTCATTTTTATTTTATCATTCACTCTTGTACACTCTTGATAGTGACATTTTTTATATTTAGTTTGTAAGTACTTGGATATACGCTTTTTTACATTTTAATTTTTGTGTTGGCTTTGTTAATAAGAACTTGTTCTTTCATTACAATAAAGCGTGTTTGAAATTGAAATTGATTAGTTTTATTTGAATATACGATTTATTTCAAGTGCCTATTGTTTAATTAGTTTATTTAATTAAGTGGTTTAAATACTATATTTAATCATAAAAACCATAATTATTTAAAAAATAACCGGCAATACGTTTGGCAACAATGGTGTGACTTGGTGTTATAACATTCTGTATTAATTTACAAGTCAACCGTCAGACTTACAATGACGTCATTCCAATGTGACAGTTTTGGCACAATCGTGCGGTAAAATGGCACAATTTTATCTACAAAGGCAAAAAAAATCATCTAGACACAACCCGGGTTATTACGTCAATGTCAATGCCAAAGATTTGTTTATCATTCAATTTTCAATTTGTTTTGTTTATTTGAATTTCCTCCATTAAATTATTAGTTTACTTACAGGAATTAATTTAATCTCATCATATTTGTCGTAATTTCATAATGGTAAAGGAAAAATTTAGTGCTAATTCTGTTTCTACTGAAGTTAAGAAAATGAAACAGGGAATGTCTTACTCTAGTAAAGAAAAAACAATAATAATGAATGTGTTTAAATATTTTCGCGCCCAATATTCAGATAAGAACATAACAGAAATTGTTCGAATTACTTCGAAGGCGACTGGATGTAGTGAAAAAAGCATATTTTTGTTTAGGAAAGAAGAATTTAGCCCACAAGGATTCAAGGAACCATCTAAAATAAAAATAAGGAAAAAAGTTAATATAAACAACAGGCTGATCAAATATAATGAAAGTACCAGGGATCTCATCAAACATGTAATTTATGATCTTAAAGCCAAAAATATAAGCCCTAGTTTAAGTCTAATTTTAAAAAGTCTTAATGCAAATGATAATATTCCAAGATTTTCATTAATGACATTACGGCGTCTGCTAACTGATATGGGATTTTATTATGAAAAAAATGGAAACAAATCAGTATTAGTTGAGAAAGTGTGTGCTAAGGAGAGTTGTCATAGAGTAAATGAAACCAATAAGAAAATGTTACCTTTAGATCTAGTTGCTTCAAATTCGGGACTAGTTCTTACTGATAAGGTTAATACTCAGATTAATAGTAATGACCCATTAGTCGATAATACATCACAAAATGGACAAAAAATAATGTCTTCATTAAAAACTGATAGTTCCAGTTCTCAATTATTTGTCCAGCATCATCAAATTAAAGTAGCTGGAAATCATGAAAATTCTCAGGAAAATAATTTGATTAGTATGGTAAGAGTAATAGGTTTTTTTTTAATATTAAGTAAATGTTGCGGGTTGAGCACATTAGCACCACAAATTGTACCAGTTTTTTTTATGCAAAACAAGTACAGTAGAAGGTTTATAGAAGCATATGATGTTAATAAAATGGAGACAATTTGTAAATATCAGAAAATTTTGAAATCCTCTTCTTGACTTTTGAGAAAACAAAAAGTACTGTTACGTTTTTCCCGTGGGTTCTTAACAGAATTACAACTTTGCTATTTTCAACTAATACTCTCTTTACTCACTACCACTGTATACAATTCAACACTCTATACTACTCTTATAACTTATAAGATAATTAAAAGATTATGATATCTTCATTTGCACTACACAAAATAACATTCTAAATAACACGAAAGCGTTTTGGTCTTACTTAAGATCTCAACGTAATACTGCCGGTTTGCCTGCAAAATTAGAATTTAACGGGGTCGGCTCTGGTGACCCTAAAGTCATTGCAGACTTTTTTGCAGATTTTTTCAAGTCGGTATTTACCACGTCTGATGCCACAATCATTGACAGCCCTTCTTGCTCCCTTAATAATATTGTTATTTCTAACATAGATGTTAACAGTACCATCGTGTTTGAGAAACTGATCAAATTAGACGAAAAAAAAGGTGCAGGACCGGATGAAATCCCACCAATCTTCGTTAAAAACTGTAGTCCCACCCTAGCAGTCCCACTTAGTTACCTATTTCAGCTTTCTCTTAGCTCAGGTGAGTTTCCCACCTTCTGGAGATCAGCCTATATAACTGCTATATTCAAGGGCGGCAACAGAGGGGACGTAACCAACTATCGACCCATATCCGGCCTTGATTGTATGGCCAAGGCTCTCGAGTCTATCGTCGTTGATGTACTTTTGTCAAATCTATACAACAGTCTTTCAGAACATCAGCACGGCTTCCTACCTGGACGTTCATGCCAAACGAACTTAAGTATTTACTCCCATTATTTGTCAACAGTAGTAGATTCTGGAAACCAGGTTGACTCAGTATATTTTGATTTTAAAAAGGCCTTCGACAGAGTAGATCATAACATTCTGATCAATAAACTAGAATCTTTTGGCGTTGTAGATCCCCTTCTGTCGTGGGTTTCAAGTTACCTTCGAAACCGAACACAAACCGTTAAAATCAATGGGACCATATCCAAGGAGATAACAGTGACATCTGGCGTACCCCAAGGTTCACACTTGGGGCCGATTTTATTTCTTTTATTCATTAATGACCTTGTTAACATATTTACCAATTGTCAATTTCTTTTCTACGCGGATGATCTGAAAATTTTTAGAAAAGTCACCAATGCTCATGACTGTTCACTGATGCAGCTTGAAGTCAACAAAATTTCCGAATGGTGCTTAACAAATAGAATGGAATTAAACATTTCTAAATGCAAGATAATTTCTTTCTCTAGAAAAAAATCACCAATCTTATATTCCTACCACATTTCAAGCTCTCCTATACCCAGAACAAATTTAATCAATGACTTGGGGGTAATTTTCGACTATAATTTGCGATTTAATGAACATATAAGTTATATATTGGCAAAGGCTTTCAAAATGGCAGGTTTTATAATGCGCCGGTGTTGGGAATTTTCCAATATCGAGGTATTGAAGTCTTTGTACTTCTCCCTAGTGCGAAGTCATCTTGAGTATTGCTGCGTAATCTGGTCGCCACTTTATCAAACTCATGTTAAGCGTATCGAACGAGTTCAGATCAAATTTGTGAATTTTTTACTATACAAACTTAGAATAGATAAAAGTCAAGATCAAGATCGCCTACGTCTAATAAATGTCGATAGCTTAGAAAGACGTAGAATATTTCTTACACTTGCATTCGGTTTCAAAATAATTACTAATATCATAAATTGCTCTGAACTCCTGGCTCTTATAAACATTCGTGTACCAACATATGATACGCGTTTAAATGACATGTTCTTAACTAATAGAAGCCGAACTGACATCGGCAGAAATGAGGTCATGAATCGTATCATGTATCTATTTAATACACATATACCAACAAACTTTGATTTCAACTGCACACCGGCGACATTTAAACAACGTCTGATCTCATTAATGTAATATCTTCAATAACTATAAATAGCAAACATGCAAGTAAATACAGTTGTGATTCCGATGTATTTGTAAATTGCTTTAATTTCATGATTGTTGTACTTCTTTTTATTATAACATAGATTACACCTTGGTAAGACAAATTTTATTGTATTGTTAAATATTATTAAAATGTATCGAATTGTTTATATCAATACTATTAGGTACAAGTTGGAATTGAATTCTGTATGTACTAAATGAAATAAATAAATAAATAAATTTACCACTAATATCTATTCAACACTCAATGATTAACTGAACTGAACTAACTAACCGACTGACTGACTAACATTCGCCTTAGGTCTGCTTATATATAATCTTAAATCTATCACGAATATTCGGGAAGTATTCCGACGCCACTCTATATGATCTCGACGAGGCCATCGAGACAATTCCAGCGATCCTGAAACTTCGCGACCGGCCGGGCGATGAGTCATACAGACAGGGAAGCGAGCGGCACGGCGGCGGCTAGTTTTATAGGGTAGCACAAAAACGTTCGGATGGTTGTTAGGCTAGCCGTAACAGTACGATCTGTTTTGTCAGCTTAATATTGCTATTGATCGCTACATTATAAAGGGATGGGAAACCCAACTAAGCTCACCAAAACTAACCAATAAAGATGAAAAATGCCGTAAATTTATAGTTGATGTGTCAGGATGATTTTGTCATCTTTTCCTCAGAAAAACACAAATTGTGTTTTTTTTTCTTAATTTTTAGACAAAGTGTATAAAAATATAAAATATTTGGTTTGCAAAGACGAATTTTGTTAAAAATGTGTGTTATTTGTATAAATTTTCCAGTGGCGTAACAAGAATGGGGAAAAGGGGCTCCACTGTCCTGTTGCAGTTGATTAATTTCTTATCATTCTATTAATATTTCACTTTGTGCATGACCCTCCACTCGCTTTGCTTGCTCTGGGGGTGCAACCAAACAAATCCAACTCATACCAACCCAAGGGATGCCCAAAATAATTAAAAAAAAATTGATTTTAAAAAAATTGAAGAATCCACCACATTTATTTGAGCCAAAAAAAAGCCCCCAAAGTTCTAGATTTGACACAAATTTCCAGCACTACTTCACAAAAGCACTAGAAATATAGACAACACAGACCCAAAAATTATTTTTTTTCTTAATGAAGTGTATTAAGGTCTGCATGAGGCTGAACTCACCTGTGTGCCGTTATGTCGCATAATTAATGAAAGCTTTTTGATATGAACTTTTCCTGGCGGACTTGTGCATATTACAGACAGGTGAGGAGTTATTGCAGCCTTTCTTGAAGTAAGCACATTTTTTTCATCAGCCAAAATCGGAAGTCCTCTCTCATAAACAGTTTCCACCAGTCTCCTCCCTGCAAATCGCACTCAATACTCTCGCCATTCCCATAATTGCTAAGTCCGTATTCCATAATCCCAATAGTCACTTGAACTTACTGAGTAAGCATCCTGAGTTTACCATTATCTCACCCTGTAATCTTTGCAGTTCCTGCCTGTATACCACATTGCTCGCTTCAAGAGACGAAATAGAAGCCAACAGCTTCCTATTCAAAATACTCAATGCAGATTTCTCGCTCTCCAACTCCAGAATGCACCCATTATTATGAATAATCTCAGCCTCGAGTTCCTCCTGCCGTTTCCTGAAATAAGCCGATTTTCTAGTAGTCACCATTAGAGTCACTTAATTGGAACTTGTGCAATTTATACCCTGGGATCAGGACCGAAGAAGTGCTATGGTTTTCTAATTCAATTTGATCAAATTTAAAAAACGATATCAAGAAAAAAATTAACAATTTGACACTATTGAATACTCCACAACAATATAGAACATATCTACAACAAAATTTAAAACATATTTCCAATATCTTTGGAGATATTTAGCATTATTACTTATAATTATTGTAATCAATTAATCGATTAAAAATCGATCTTTTTTGAAAATATCAAATAATCGAATATTTCGATTAATCAATTATTTATTATTATTAAATCCTTTATTTAGCAAATTGCTAGTTACAAAGTTTTACTAAATTTACTGTAAACAAATAAATAGACAAACGAAATACAGAAAATACCAAAACTAATTAAAATATTAGCAAGAAGAAAACATCTAAATACAAATACAAATACAAATATATTTATTGCCATTATGGTTACAAATAACATTGGGTCGTCAAAAAAAAACTAAAGCAAAAGTAAAACTTAAAAATAACCTAAAATAAAATAAGAGTAATACTAAATTAACACTTAACGAAAAAACAAAAATGAAACAAGTAGGTAATAAAAGAAACAATCAAAGTACAGCCAATTACCTGGACGGTCATGATTTAAAAAATTCTAGCAAAAGACAAACAACAAATAAAGGTATAAAACAGCAATTGAAAACTAAAACAGTTTGACGAAAATTAGCTTAAAAGGATACAAGGACATTCCTGGTCACTAACAACTAGCAATAAACGCAGGTGTGACCAGGACTGGTACTCTTCGCACTCTGATGTGCAAAATACTCATTTATGGAATAAAATGGATGAGAGCTAAAAAAGTGTTTAACTTTCCTTTTAAATGTTATGTAAGCCGTTTCATTCCTCAGTGACGCTGGCAAGGTATTAAAAACCTTTATCCCCTAAACAGGGCCGTTCTTAATACCCCTGCCGCCTTTGTGCAAGCCTAAAATGCCGCCCCTATATTTTAAAGAAGCTAAGTTTTTTTAACAAAAATATGTTATTAAATAATCACTAATATTTAACATGCAGCATCGTAAAAACAAAATATAAACCTTAATAATAATTATGATCAGAAAATGTGTAAGTAAATAAAAACTTAATACTAATAATAATTACAATAAAAAATATAAAAATAAAACAAACGAAAAACAAAATACATACACAACAAGACCTTTGCACTTTATCTAAGCATGAACCAAATTGCAGTTTGCAGTACGAAAAAAAATCCAAAATTAGTTTTTACTACATAAATATTTCTCTGGCTTTTGTTGTTGCGTACTCGTCGATAAGATGCGAGTAACCTAAATTTTCACAGGTATAATTTTCAATTGCTATTATACTGAAGTTTTTGAGCGGTTCCTGTGGCATGATAGATCTTAGATAAATTTTTTTTTAATTTGGGAAATGAAGGCTCTCCAGATCAAACTGTTATTGGCAAAGTTAAAAATATTCGAAAAGTTACAACTAAGTGTGTGAAATATTTCAACTTGGTGACGATGTTGACGGAACTGGTTCAATTTTTAAGAGTTTTTCCAAACATTTGCCTAATTTTCTTCTTTTTGTAATTTATTTTTTTGGTATTGGGCTCCAGAAAACCGTGTTGTCTTTCTTTCGGACATCTGAAAATAAAGAAACTGTATTAATAGAATTTATTAGCGTTGTTCATGTAAATGAAAAAAATTAAAATACAAATTAATAACATATACCTATAAAAAATATCAACTACCACTTATACTGTAAGTACTGAATAAGCCTAGGCGAATATAAACGAAAAATAATACGTATTAGAACGTACAGGGTTTTCATTTATATTGTGACACACACCTACAGAGATTATTAATAGAGATGGGCAAAAACTGTTTATATAAAAGTTGCATGGTTTTTTCTCTATTATTTTTTAAACATATCAATAAAAACAAATGAGCATCGCAAAGTTAAGAAAAATGAACATCGCAAAGTTAAGAAAAATGAACATCCTCACTTTTTTTAAAAGAAACACCCTGTATATTACTTCATTTTTGGACTCTAGAGAAATCTAAACACATTTTGTGTATAATATCCTATACCTATCTTGAGCTGCTTACGAAATATTGACAGTTGAAAGTCGGTCATTTTGGCACTTTAACAGGCTCTGAAATCTAAACTGCACGAGATCAAAGAAAACGGTTTGCACATTCCTGTCTTAGGTTTTCAAAAACTATCGAATGACAGTAACTTTGAATTTAACCCGGGGCTAACCTAACCGGAACTCCGGTTAAATTCAAAGTTACTGTCATTCGATAGCTTATGAAAACTTAAGATAGGAATGTGCAAACCGTTTTCTGTGATCTAACGTCTCTTTTTTCGTAAATTATTTTCGTGCACTTTAGATTTTAGAGCCTGTCAAACTGTGAAAATTACCGACTTTCAACTGTCAATATTTCGTAAACAGCTAAAGATAAGTATAGGATATTCTACACGAAATGTGTTTAGATTTCTCTAGAGAGTTCAAAAATTTAGTAATATACAGGCTGTTCCATTTAAAAAATGTAAAGTTGCTCATTTTTTTTTAACTTTACGATCCTCATTTCTTTTTACTGATGCAAAAGATAATAGAGAAAAACCATACAACTTTTACATAAAACGTTTTTGCCGTTTATTAAACTCTGTAGGTGGGCGTCAAAATATAAATTAATGAAAACCAGTACGTGACGTACGTCTCTTATACGATACCTCCTAATCCTACTATTTTCATTTTGAAATGTGTATTTTATCTCAGACCTAAAATGTCTAAGAGACACATTTTTTAAAGTGTATTATATTATCTGGTAATTAAATGTATTAAAAAATACTTACCTTTTATCTTTCCACAATGAAAATAATGTGTTAAACACTCAATCGTAGAAAATACATAAAAACAACTACTTAACACTTCTCTAGTCACAGTTTATTACGCTTTTACTATTTTACAAGTAAGAATGAGTTAACTGAAAAGGTAAAAAATTGTAAATGTATTTTACTTCTTCTACGGGCGGCCTGCGGCCGCCCCTAGCTTCGCCGCCTTTGTGCCCGCACAACGTGCACACCCCTAAGAACGGCCCTGCCCCTAAATCTAAATTGAATGACACAATTAATCACAAAATAACAACAATAGGCCTATACAAACATTTCACTGGGCCAATAAATCCGACTTTAATAGTCACTTAAAAGTAAAACTAGGTGGATAATTTCGATCCAGTTCTCAGATTTAACAAACATGTTGACTATATGGCGGCCAAATTGTCAAGGAACATTTTTCTCTTACGCAACCTGGTGAGTGTTCTTCCCTTTCCTTCTCTTCTCCAGGCCTTCCATTCCATATATCAATCAGTATCTATGTATGCTATACTGGTGTGGGGGCACTCATGTCACTCGGCCGTGTCTTCGCACTGCAAAGAAAAGCACTTCATGTGGTGGTTGGATATGGTTATCGTGAGGATGTGAGGGAGGTTTTCGTTGAACTTAGGCTTTTTACAGTGCCATCCAGATACATTTATGAATGTCTACTCTATGCGTACGGAAACATTAAGATAAGATAAGATAAGATATTTATTCATGTTACAACTTTACAGTTTTACATATGTCATAAGATTAACGAAATACTAACATGTTGAAAGTTATGAATAATTGGTTAAAAGAGACCTTAAACATAAAAGTAAAAGAAACTTACAAATACTTAAAGTACCTAATACATACGTTACAAAAGCACACTATACACAAACATCATAAAATATTAAAAAGGAAACTATTAAAAAGGAAACTATATAGTTAGAGGTGCAGTCATGAATTCATCCACACTGTAGAAGCCATGACTCAGAAGGTTATTTCTAATACACAATTTAAACTCTTTAAAACTTAAACTCCGAGTGGAAATTCTTAATTTATTGTACAAATTAAATGGCAGTGAATTATTAATGGACTTCCGAAGTTTTAAATGAGGAGGTTGAACTTCATCAGCTCTTCTAGTATTGTAATAGGGAAAATCAGAGTTTTTGGTGTACAGATATTTATTTTTATGAATTTCAAGCAAAGAATTTAGAATATAGATGCATGGTAAGGTGAGAATTTTTAATTCAATAAATAATGGTCTACAATGTTCTTTGCAATGTACATTCATAATTGTTCTTATTGCCCTCTTTTGAAGCCTAAATGCTTTAATTGACTGCGAAGAATTACCCCATAGAATTATACCATATGACACATGGGAGTAAAAGAATGCATAATAGGCACTCATCAAACTATGCTAGTCCATGAACCAATTTTACATTGACTCCACTGTTAATACGAGGACTACTTGAAACAATCAATGACTGTGTTTTATTTTCATTTAAACTTAGCTGATTACTCTCAAACCAGGTCCTCGCCTGTATTACAAGAGATGACATTTCAGCCAGTAGATCAGCAGGCTTATCACCGGATGAAAAGAGAGTTGTGTCATCTGCAAACAATATACATGACTGTGGCTGTAGATGGGTGCACAAATCATTGATATATAGGGTGAATAATATAGGTCCAATGACTGAACCCTGGGGCACACCAAACTTTCCGGGACAGATATGGGAGAGATTATCTAGATTCCCAGTGCATTGAGATCTATTTGTAAGATAAGATCTGAAAAAATCAAGAGCTACCCCCCTAAACCCATAATATTGCTCTATTTTACTTAAAAGAAAATCATGGTTAACACAGTCAAAGGCTTTGCCGAGATCGCACTATGTTAAAATGGTGTGTTTTCCCTTCTCAAAGCCCTTAACTATGCTACTAACCAAGCTAGTGATTGCCTGTATGGTTGAAAGACCAGGTCTAAACCCAAACTGACTAGGGTGCAAGATGTTGTGGAGTTCAATATATTTAGTTAGCCTTATTTTGATCAGTAATTCAAACAATTTACCAAGAACAGGAATAATGGAGATAGGGCGGTAATTGGAATAATCAGTTTTATCTCCTTTCTTGAAAATGGGCACAACCCTGCTAACCTTCAGATTATCAGGGAATTCCCCCTTCTCAAAACACACATTAAAAAGCAGAGTCAAGGGTACAATTAAAAAGTCTTTTGTATGCTTGATTATGGCACTGTTCAGCTGGTAAACATCCACCGCCCTGGATTGACTTAAAGAACTTACAGCCTCAGATACCTACTTCATTAGGAGTGACAGGACTAAGAAAGAATGATTTGGCACATGAGGGCATGGAGACTGTGGAGAAACCAAGATTTGAGTTGGGCATATTTTTTATAATATTTTCAGCAACATTCACAAAAAAATTATTAAATGTCTCCGGCTGAACAGCAGCTGATCCCGAGTCCCTATTGCATTTATTGGCCTCAAAATTTATTACTCTCCAACTGTCTTTTACTTTATTAGATGACTGATTGATGAAATTTTGATAGACAGCTTTTCTTGTTTCCTCTATAGTTTTTCTATAGCTTTTTCTATAATGCCTATAGGCTGTCATAGAGTTATCACCACCAAAGTATTCTGCTACAGATTTTAAGGCTTTTAGCGTGTTTCTCATGGGATAAAGTTCTTGGTTAAACCACTTGATTGGAGCTTGCTGCAAAGATGTAGGTACTCTTCTCAAGGGAAAATGCTCAGCAATCAGGTCACTATAAGTACCAATAAGAAATTGAGACATAGCTGAGACTGTCTCTAGGTTATAATACTCAGTCCAATTCATAGCCTGAAGCGATCCACACATTTGACTTAAGCCAGCCTCAGTGATAGGTCTTCGGTATGAAAACCCACTTGGCCTTGGACTTGTCTGTAAGACCTTGAAAAGAAATGTTAATCCATAGTGATCAGAAAGGCATGGGTCAGCGACACATGCATGAGAGCAATCATCAGATAAATTTGTAAAAATATTGTCTATGCAACTTGCTGTAGAGCCAGAAACACGAGTTGATGTGCTAATTTTCATGTCAATATTAAAAGAGGACAATATGTAAGTAATTTCCTGTACAGTAGATGACAAGCTCAGAAAATTTATATTAAAATCACCAATCACAATAACATTTTGATATTTTGGTGTTAAATCATTAAGAAGACATTCGAGCAGAACCAAAAAATCATCGACCTCCCATTTCCCGATCTGTAGACTGTTACAATAATAATTTATTTCATAATTGCTATTTCACAAAATTCACCTACAATCTCCCTATAATATTTGCTCAGATCTATACATGTACAGAGACTCCTAAATTCATTTCTGACCATCATCATTAATCGATACAGTACAAACAACTCATTTCACAGGTATACAACTAGACAGGGAGGAGATATAAGAGTTGACTTTCTGAGACTACACCGGACCCGTTTTTCTTTAAACTATTATTGCTCTCTCTTTTATAATAAATGGCCAGAACATATAAAAGCCCTGCCACTTAAGGGTTATAGCAGCTCAATAAAAAACATTTTACTTGATAATGCTTTTTATAGCATTGAAGAATTTCTGTCTTATGACTTTGTTTAATAAAAACTGACAAACAAATATTTGTTTTGTATTTTTGGCTTCTACCTTCTAGTCTGTCTTATTGTAGTATTGATTCATTTTGGAGTTTGTAAGTGTAAGAATCTTAATGTGTGCATGTGTTAAAAATGTGTAATTATTGGCAACTTTAAATCTTAAGACTTGTAGATGCCAACAAGTCTTATCAAGATGTTTTCTTAATTCATAAGTTTTAATCTTGCTGGTGCGTGTAATATTTTATTATTTACATTGCATGATATTTTATGACGTGAGGAATGATTTGTATCAAATACTCGTAATATAATTTCATTTCATTAAATGTGTCCAGTCCGCTATGAAATACTGAATTTTGCCCAACGTTTTTATTCTTCGGAGGAATGAAAAAGTCAAGGAAAAAGTGATTCTGCTGCCTGGTATTGTATCTATGAACTTCATTGTTATACCATAACTTATTTGAGAGGTGCATGACCAATCCTCATTTTAAAAATAAAAACTAACACATTATATTTAACATGCTCTAGAACAGGAAACCACTGTAAACATTCTAACATCAATTTGACTGACATACCTGTACTTATTGCAAGAGAGAATTATTCTCATTGCTCTATTTTTAAATTTTTGCAATTTAAACATTTCATTCTGATTTGACAAGCAAATAATTGAGAAACAATAATTAAAATGCATCAAAATCAATGTGTTTCAGACAATCAGTTTCAACCACCTAATTTTAGACAATATAAGTTAATTCTAAAATTAAATCCAAATGTGCCTCACTCTCCCCGGAAGTATACCCTCAATCTACCCTTAAATATATTGAGGCTTTGTGAAGTTTTAATGCTATGTGGAAGGCCATTAAAATCAAGTAAGCCCTTGTGGTACAGTGAGTTTTCAGTACTTTTTTTATTTTTTTGTGGTGACATAAAAATTGGTTTTATTCCTCGTCGGATAGGTATGTACTGATTCAAAAGTTACGAGTTTTTGACTAAGATAGTTGAGAGCTAAGCCATTCTTAATTTTATATATAAATGCCATAACCTGAAATTTTACAAACTTTTCAACTGAGAGCCAGTTTAATTTCTCTAACATACTTCTTATTGATGTATCTCTCCTCTCTTAATATAATACGCATTGCTCTGTTCTGAAGTTTTTGTAATCTGTTAATCTCATTCTTGTTAGCTGCATATAATATAGCAGAGCTATAAACTAAATGGGGTAAAACCAAACTGTTAAAAATAGTAATTTTGGACCACTCAGTGATAGATGCTGATATCCTTGCAAGAAAATTTATATTTTTAGTAATGTTATCGATGACAAGAAGAGTATGTTCTTTAAAAATGAGGTGCTTATCAATATACCAAAGATATCGTATTTGATCAACTTTAACTATAGTACTATTAGATATTTTTATCTGTAAGTTGCATAAATTAAATTCCTCTTGATATTTATCTCTACCTATAAGCATAAATTTAGTTTTCTGAACATTTAATTTAAGTAAATTTTGTTTAAACCAACCATGTAAATTATCTAAGTCTAGGTTAACTGTATGTATTAAGTAGTCTAAGTCTTTTGAATGAAAATATAACAAAGTATCATTCGCAAACGGATGTATAGAACATGTTTCAACCACCATGGCAATGTCATTAATATATAATAAAAACAAAAGAGGACCAAGAGTACGACCCTGTGGCACCCCATACTCGATAGATACCTTGGATGAAGTTGCATTTTTAAATTTTGTTACCTGACTTCTATTTTCTAAGTAATTCTTAAAGAATGTTAAAGCACCTTGTGTTACACCATAGTCTTCTAACTTATCTATAAGCTTTTTTCTATTCAGGGTTTCAAATGCCCGCTTCAAATCCAAAAATACAGCCACAATAGCATAGTGGTCAGCCAACAAAAATTTCCAGTCATTCAATATATTTTGAAAGGCCGTCTCACAACTATGATTTTTTCTATACCCTGATTGATTTATCATTAAAATATTATTTTCCTGTACATATTCTATTAACTGCTGATATACGATTCTTTCTAATAATTTTTCTATAGTAGCTAACATATTTATTGGCCGTAAGCAAAGATAATTCTACTACGAATAGATGGCTTATTCAAATGGCAATCAGTGAATCGGTACGGAGACATCAATGCCCCCGTAAAACGAATATAATATGCGGTAACCCTCGTGTCGCCGGCCGCAACGCGACGCAATGTTGCCAAATGTCCCCACTTATACTGATTCAATATTATTTTATTATTTCGCATTTTCCAAGGCAAGTTGTCACAATTTACACACATAATTTTAAAAGAGTTATCCCAAACCGATGGGGCTGAAATTTTGCGTACGCATTTAGTTTGGATAAAAATGCAAAATTATCGTGTTTTTATGCTGGTACAAGACCATATTTAGGAGGAGAGGGCCAAATTTTGAATTTGAATTGTCGTATCGAGCTGAAAATTTGCATACGTTTTTAGGTCCAGAGACATTGTAAAGTTATCATAGTATTTTTGAGCTGGAACAGGCCCGTATTCAGGTGAAGGGGGGGCCAAACTTTAAATTTAAATTGTATCGAGCATTAAATTTGCATACGTTTTTAGGTCCGGAGACATTGTAAAATTATTATAGTATTTTTGAGCTGGAACAGGCCCGTATTTAGGAGAAGGGGGACAAATTTTCAATTTAAATTGTATCGAGCTCTAAATTTGCATACGTATATAGGTCCCTCAAGAATGTAAAATTATCGTGTTTTTAAGCTGGTACAGGGTCGTATTTAGGAGGAGGGGGTCAAATCTTGAATTTAAATTGTCGTATGAAGCTGAAAATTTGTATACGTACATAGGTCCGAAATCAATGTAAAAATATCGTGGTTTTAAGCCGGTACAGGACCGCATTTAGGAAATGGGGGCCAAGTTTCGAATTTAAATTGTCATATCGAGCTGAAAATTTGCATAGGTGAGTATAGGTCCGGAGACAATGTAAAAATACTACATGTATTATAACAACATCTATGATTATTACTCTATTCCTATAAAATAGAATATATTATATTATTAAATAACATAAAAATAAAAGTCGTAAATACATTATGTCGGTATTTTACAGATTATCTAATCTTATTCGACAAAAACTGTAACATAGGTACATAATATTTAAAACTATAAAATTCAGTATTTTTTTAAGCTGTAAATCAAGATATATAAAATATTACCTTAATTGCGGCATCCCTCGAAATAATGTCTACAAAAGGAAAAAAACATTTCTATACATTTTTACTATTTTAGTTCTAAAAAATTGTTATTTTGAAAATCTGTCGAAATCTTACCTGTAATATTTACCTATCTAAATTGTTTTATTATTG
Organism: Pissodes strobi; assembly: GCA_016904865.1. NCBI lineage: Eukaryota > Metazoa > Arthropoda > Insecta > Coleoptera > Curculionidae > Pissodes > Pissodes strobi. The sequence goes on from MU182324.1 coordinate 92,646, forward strand.
ACAAAATATATTTTTTATTGATGTTTAAGGTTGTTTAATTTTTGCTGTTCTTTTTTTTGTTTTTATCTAATGTCCATTTACAAAACATATAAATGTTAGTTACAACCATATGTTCAATTAGTAAAACTTTGTGTCTGTAACAATTATTATTTTTATCCGCCAACCACCGAACATTTTTTGCCAAAATTTTGTCTGTTATTTTTACCGCAAGGTACTCTCTCGACTCATACAGATTAAAATATTTACGGAAATATAAAAATGATTTTTGGACAATAACAACTATGTCATCTTTTGGTACACAACTAAAGACTTTCCCGATTTTCCTCCATAATTTTTATTTAATAAAAATATTTGCTTTGAATCCTTTAAAAGTTCTGGAATATTACTTTTATTGCAGCTCTCAAAATTATTTAAGCAATCTAAATAGTTAAATTTACTTTTTATTCGTTTAATAAGATACCCTGTATAATAAGTGACAGCACATTCTTCCAAAGGTGTTGTGTATGTTGCGTTTTCAATTAATACATTTTCAGCACTAGTGGATTCCGCATCAGAAATGTCATCTTTGCTTTCAAGACATTTAAAAAATTCATTGTCAGCGCTGTTCTTGTTTTTTGATGTTGTATTAGTAGATAACAATATTTGCCTGTCAAAGTCCTCTTTACAATTGGAATATTGTGACGGTTTTAAAAGGCTAGTAATGGTTTGTATTCTAAAAGATAATCGAAATGATTTTGCGGATGGATTTAAATTCCAGCCGCCTTTCTGCCTAACGACACCGAAAAAAATTTCAAAAAAATCTTGGTTTAACCGTTTTGTAAGAATAAAACCATTTTTCAGCATAATTACCGCGTTGATTGTTTGTACAATACCTTGAAAACAAGGAGGTCTAGATTCTTTTGTTTTTTTTTGTTACTTTAACTAAATTAGTGAAAATATATTTTCCTTTCATAAGAGTCATTGATCGTAAATTCAAAACTTGTGTTATTTTTCCTCTATTATCTTTTAAGCTGCTTGAAAAAAACAAGTGAGTATCGGAAAGCAGCGAAATAAAAGCAACATGGATTTTCTCTAATGGAACACCCTATATATTTTAGGCTAAAGAGAAAGACCTTTTCCTCTTGGTTTCAAAAATATATAATATGTTGACATTCAGAGTACAGTCAAAAGTAGTCTTATCGTGCGGGTCCAAAGGTCACATTTTTCCTTTTACATGCACTACTTTGACAGATTTTACATGCAAAATCTGCCACAAATGAAGTTTTTACTGAAAATTGTGACCTTTGGACCCGCACGATAAGATCGCTTTTGACTATAGATGTTTCAGAAATATTACACATAATAATACACATAATTACACATATTACTCACGTAATTGCTAATGGCTAGCCAACGGTTTCGCTTTATTATTGTTATTATATTGTTAGTAACTCACTTTTCTGGAGCTGTCAAATTAGAACTTGTCGACGTGGTTGTCAAGTATGGGATATTCTGAGGCAGCCATTTGCAACTATGTGAGTTTTAAACTTGAATATTTCTGAAACATCTATTCTGAATGTCAACATATTATATATTTTTATCCGATCGGACGAAAAACGACACCTTTCCGATGTGTATTCTCACCGCAAAAGTCATGATTCCAGTATATTGTATTCGTTGCTTGGCAACATGCAATAACTGTACATGCAGGAATAGAAAATAACTGTCAGGGAATATAAAATTTCCGTCCTAGGACGGGCATGTAACATTTCTGTCCTATTCAAACGCCTTGTTTGTCAGATCTGACGTCTATCAAAAGTAACATTTAGCTGTAGTTTCCGTAGTTTCGTAATAAACTTCAAGCTCGCTCGATTCAAAACTTGATATTATGTTGAGTTTAAATTTAAAACACCGTTTTTATTTAGAGTAATATTTGGCTCTATTTTTATAAGTACGTATTCTAATTCAATCGGATAAAAAGTAGCATGTGCAACTCGTAGGAAAAGTACATTCCTGGACTCCTGTGTTGCTGGCCTCGGCTGCGCCTCGTCCAGCAATTACCACAGTCGTCCAGGAATGTTTTGCTTTTCCTCTTAGTTACAGAATATACTATTTTGAAGCCAGGAGGAAAAGTTTTTCTTTTTAGCGTAAAATATACAGGGTGGTCCATTAGAGAAAACCCATGTTGCTTTGGTTTCGCTGCTTTCCGATACTCACTTGTTTTTTTTCAAGGAGCTTAAAAGATAGTAAAGGAAAAATAATACAACTTTTGCATTTACGGTTTTTTTGGTAAGGAATCACCGTGTGTTCCTGGTGAAACAAGAAAATAGCATTAAAAGGCATTTCGTACATTTTACCCAAATTTTACCCTAATTTACCTTTTGTAATTGTCAGTCATGTCAGTGTGAAATGTCAAGGAATTAAATGTAATATTGTGATAATGTTAAAAAATGATTTATTTTTTATTAAGAACATCGACTGATTTCTTCGGATTTCTTTTTTTTTTGGATAACAACTCAAAAACGGTTTATTTTATCGCTCTTGAACGGGAATACTTTTTTATAGCTTAAAGTTCAAGCTATCCAAACATTTTTTTGGGTCTTTATCATACAGGGTGTTAAAAGAATAAGCACTATGGTGTTAAATTTAGTCCGCCCCTGGTAAACCAAAGAAGCTAAATATGTTGCAACTATTTTAAGGAGTTCTTACTAGTGACCTTTGTACTAATTTTTTATTAATTTATGTCAAGTACTTTGGAGGTTATTCAAGAAAAAACGATTTCCAGCGGCGTCCTTTAGGGACCCATATCTCCGTAGGGAGGGGAAAAAATATAGGAACTTGTCACGTTATTTTTTCGTGTTCTATTTGAACCCGGGAGATTTCTCACATTTTCCCGGACACCTTGTATATTCCGTTCACATATTAAAGTCCTCCCCAGTGTGTCATGAAAAAAAAATGTGTTGGCCAACCTGAAATCGCCAAATTATATACTTTTTAAAATGATGCGCGTAAATAACTTGGCACCCATAATAAATTATTTGTTCACATCTAACCAATGAAAATGCAATAGTACAGGTAATAGTTGTTAGGTTGGAATTCACCTTAACTTTAAGATGACATTGTTTGGCAACGATGTCTATAATTATTGTTGAACAAAAATAACCTTTATTTCTAAATCTTTGACAATAATGAATAAAATAAAGCATTTGCTTTTGCTCTTTACCTATCCTTGTTGGATGTTCCTAATTTGTATGTTTATTTCAAAAAAATGAAATAAAAGCATTTGCCTAAATTTTATGCATATCACCCATTGTCAATCATATTATACAGTGGTACAATGTTAAATATTGGCATAAATTGCCAGCATTTGAAGCCATACCTAGATTAGAATTTAGTATCTCAAAATCTCAATAATAATTATTTTAGGATACGTAAGTGAAAACTGCTTTTCGTCTACTTCTGCACGCTTGCTACTCAAGTCGCTACTGCGTGACAACACGACACGACCAACAAATATTTTCCTAGTAGAATTATCTATTATCTTTGACGCCGCGCCGGGCAAATTTCAAGCGCACAAATTTGGCAACGTGGCCGGGCACGCGGTCGCTTTTACGGCGAGACTCGCTCGATGGAAGCAGGCTCGAAAAGTCTGCTTCCATAGGAGATTCAAATTTTTAACATGGGATGAGTTTTCTATTGTGTACTATAATATTCTTTGCCGTAAGTCAGTGGCTTCCACTGAACGTTTTATTTTTTGTATAGGTACAACTGTTGACACCTTTAGTAGTGATGGAATTTGGCCAGTTTCCAATGATGTATTGACTATGTTAAGAAGAGGCTTTTTTATATACTGAAAAGTATTTTTTAAGAATTCCGCTGTTATGTCATCAGGGCTCCCTTTATCTGGCAATGCAAAAACAACGTTTTCTAGTTCTTTAAAATCAATTAAACGAAAATTGTCCAATTTATTTTGTGATAAAGAGCTACCCTGGTTGTCTCTAGATGTGCTTAAATTAATTAATTAATTAATAATTAAACATTTATGCTATCTACAAAGTATTTATTTAAACTTTCAGCTGCATCTTCTGATGTCGGTATAACCTCCCCATTAATTTTAACCTTATCAATATTTGGATTCTTTTTTTTATCGCTAACTAACTGTCCTAGTGTTTCCCACATCTTTTTTGGGTTGTGTTTTTGTAAATCAATGTTGTTTGATAAAAATTTATTTTCCTCTCTTATAACTTTTACTACCCTATTCCTGGCCTACTTATATTTGCTCCCATCACTGATCAACCCAGTTTTCTTATAGTTTCTGTGTAGTGAATCTCTCATATCTATGGCTAACTGTACTTTTTCACAAAACCACTCCTTGTATTTAGGTTTTATAAGCCTTTCTACAAATGGCGATACCTCATTCAGTACACCAATAATGTCATTAAAAAATTCTGCATATTTTTTTATCAATATTCACCTCCTTATAGTTCCAATCGATCAAAGATAGTCTATTATTTATTTCAAGGTAATTTACTTTTCCCCTTGTATTTATAAGTAAAGATTCCCTTTTACAATTTAAAGATTGAATATTTACCTTAACCAAAAAATGGTCACTTATACGAGGTGTATCAAAAACTGAACATAAGCATAACTCTGGTCGATTGGTAAGTACCAAGTCTATTATGCTTCCTCCTGGGTCGGTAGGATGGGTAATTTTGGTAAACATTTGTTCTAAACCATTATCTGTACAATTTTTTTTTAATCTAGTTGAATAAAAACTCTGACTGAGCCAATCAATATTAAAATCCCCTACTATTATTAATGGGTATTTTCCATCTGATCAACCCGCACATTGTGTCTCAAAAAAAGATAAAAACTCTGAGTCACTTGCACTGGGAGAATGATACATGCTTCCTACAATATAGATTGCATTATTGATGCTAAGTTTCATCATTACAAACCAATAATTCTTATCATAAAAATATTTATTTACTTCAATTACTCTAAAACTATCCCTTAAGTTAAGTATACTAATACACCCCCAGTGTGCCTACTTGCGCTATTTACCTTTATCGTTTGGTACCCTACTATATCAATTTCCCTATCCGTAATATCTTCAGTAATTCTTGTTTCTGTTAAACATACTATTGAAGGGTTTGTACTTAATATAAAATTATGGATTTCGTCAAACCTTGATAATAAACTTAATGAGTTTATTAATATTATCGAGTTATTCCTGAAAAAAACGATCTTTTGCTACACTGGATTTAGGGTTCTCATTTTTAATTAAAGGTAATATTTTTTGCAATTTTAAAGCTACTTGAGTCTTACCAATGTAATTAATAAACAAACTTTCTTTAAAAACAAAGCATTGTGACGTTAAAATTGCATTCACATGCACAAATTTATTCTGATATTCTTTTTCATCATATGCATTGTAAAACATCATTTTTTTATATTCGTTTATGTATGTATTGAGAAGATTATTACTGTTTTCCCATAGAGGCACAGAAAAAAGAATCAAGTTTGTATAGCTGTTTACCGTTCTCAGATTCTTAAGAGTGCTTTCCTGTACTCTAACATCCCTCAATACATTTAATGTTCCTCCCAGAACCATAACAAAATCAGACTTTGTGTAATTCCTTGATAAGCCTAATATATTTTCAACCACGTCATCAATTAACGCATTATTCTTAACAAAATAACAGATATTATATTTGTCACCCAGATATTTATCCAAAACTGGTCTCAACCCACTTCCCAAATTATCCCCCAATATAAGGATATTACTTTTTTGTAAATGTTTTTTATTTAAAATGACTTGGTTGCATTGCCTTTCCCTAACTGAAAATGTTTTTAAGTCTATTACTTTCTGCCTATACACATCCATGTCATTTTCCAGCATCGAATTGTATTTAACATTTCAATTTTCGTTTCATTTCGATCTTCCAGTCTCTGTTTAACATCAGCACACTCTTGAATGGAAGAGAGTCTTTCCTGTTCTCAATACTCAATAATTTATTCATGTCATACATAAAATATATGTTCACACACGTCAAAAAAAAAGAAAAATATGAAATACAGTTGAGCTCGGTTATAACGAACTTGAAAAAATCGGAGAAAATGTTCGTTATAAACGAGCGTTCGCTAAAAAAGGTATACGTATATATAAATGAATTGATAGACAAATAATGAAAATAGAAAGTTTATTTCTCAAAGGAACACTTAACACAATGAACAAAGGTGACAAATGTATTTATTACATAATGAAAATGAATAGCGCAGAATAATAATACAAATGTATATGCATGAACATAATATATCCATTAGGAAGGTACCTATATTAGGTAGAACAAAACATAATTTTAAAGAACTTATGGTTGAAAATAATCAGTAATTTTTGATTGTACAGTTAACTTTCTCAAAATATCATTTTCAATTTTATTTTGAAGGTTATCAAAACTTATTGCAAAATCTATATCAGAAAGGCTTACGTAAGATGATAGAATGTTCATAGCATTATAAACTTCCCTAATAGAAGGTGGCTCTGTTTGGTCTTCGTTGTCTGGTGTTTCAGAGTTTTCTTCTGGATAATTAGAGTCCTCGGCCACTGCAGACATAATATCAGCATCAGTAGGCATGTCAGTAGTTATTAAGTCTTTATCAATGTCTTCAAATTTGTTCAGATCATCTGCATTGTTGAAAATTCGGTCAGCATTGTTGCGCCGAACCCATACTGAAAGTGGAAGGTCATCATCATCTTCTTTGTCATCAGCATACTTTAAAATCCGCTCGGACAAAGGAAGATCATCGTCCTCTTCAAATTCATTTTCACCGTTCTTCTGAAACCCTGCATGACGGAAACAGTTTGCAATAGTCGTAGAACTGACACGTCGCCAGGCAGTGTTTATCATGTTTATAGCATCTAATAAAGTGACTTTAAATTCAGTTTTGCTGTCAATGCTGTTAAGTAATCGAATTAAAAAAATTCTTCTGTAATGGGATTTCAAGCAACGAATCACACCCTGATCCATGGGTTGAAGAACTGATGTTGTGTTAGATGGAGGAAACACCAACTGAATAAACTCCAGATTTCTCACTTGGGGATGCGCCGGGCAGTTATCGACCAGCAGTAAGATTTTCCGTTGTTTACTTCCCAGTTCTTTGTCCCAATCTCTCATCTCAGCTCTTTTTCAAAAATGTCAGACGTCATCCACGATTTTTTGTTAAATGTGTAGGTTACTGGCAAACTGTTTATATTTTTAATGCATCTGGGGCGTGCGGATTTTCCAATAAAAAGAAGTTTTCGTTTTTCGCTACCAGTCATATTTGCACACACTAGAATGGTGATACGGTCCTTACTTTGTTTACCCCCAATACACTTTTGTCCATGAAATTTCAAAGTCTAGTCAGGTGTCATGCTATAGAACAACCCCGTTTCATCACCGTTGAAAATGTCTTCATCTTTATAGTTTCTTCTTATGTCCGGCCAAACGTCATTAATCCAGGAAGCCACAGTCTCTTTTGGAACACTAGATGCTTCGCCGTGAACGTTTCCCGCGACGATACTATACCTTTTCTTAAATCGGTCTACCCAACTCTTGTGGCAGACAAATTCATCACCGGTTACTTTTCCCATTTGCTCCGCCTTAACTCTTAAAACCTCTCCGCTTATCGGCACATTCTGACTTCTCTGATAAGAAAACCACTTCAAAAGGGCACTATCAACATCTCTCCTTTTTGGGTCCCTAATCCTTTTCTTCACAGAAGTGTTCAATGATTGTGTTTTTGTTAATTTATCCTTACTCTTCTTTATAGTGGATACCGTAGATTTGGACAAATTAAATTCACGACTGATATCAGCATTCGACTTGCCTTTGTCAAGCTGGTCAATAATTTTTAATTTTTCCTTAAGTGTTAAAGCCTTACGTTTAGCCATTTTTCAAATTTACGTCAACATCCACTTTATTTGAACTTCGGAACTAAACTGAACGAAATGCCTGGATTAAACAGTTTAAAAACATTCTTTCCTAGAATCCTCGGCATCTATAAAGAGGTTTTTTTCTGTTCAGCGGCGAGCGCGGCGGTGTTTATGATAAGCCGGCAAAGCCGGCACAAAGGAGCCGCCGCGCCGCATTGAAGTTACCGCGCGTCGTTCGAAGAAAATCCAGCTCGCTGTTCGCTCTAACCGAGCGGGTTTCTAAAAATTTTCACTTTAATGCATACGCTATAACCGAGAATTCGCTATATCCGATTTCGTTATAAACGATCTGAACTACGTAGAAAGGATGGGAGTTTAGAAGGGGGTTTGAATTTTGGTTCGTTATAAGCAAGCGTTCGGTATATATAGGGTACGTTATAACCGAGTTCTACTGTACTTAATAAAACGTTTTACAAATAAGACTTATCTATGAGTTAATCCAGAATACCTCACTACAACAACATTACCAACAGATTCAATTAAGTCCAAAGAAAGAACAAAATAAAATGCACAAAATGCCCAACTAACTAAAATGTTAAAATATATATAAAATAAAACATGACTGATAACATTGTAATACACAATAGACATACTAACATTTACAATGCAATATCTCAAAGGGTTAAAATTCGAATCAAAATATTCATTAAAAGAGTAAAAGGCATTTTTAAGTAGAAACATTCTCAGTCTTGTTTTAAAGGAACTTAATGATAAGGACTTTACAACATCTGGCAAAACATTAAAAAACTTTATTGCCCAATATCCAGGACCATTCTGACACCTTCGTAGACGCCAATAAGCTGGAAGTAAGTTGTGGCGGGTACGTGTTTCATAAGAATGGTTCTCATTATGAATCTGATACAGATCTACATTCTGCTTCACACACATCAAACACTCTAAAATATACACACAAGGCACAGTGATGACACTTGCATACTTATATAAACCTGCCTGCAGTCATCCCTATAACCCAATCCAGACATCATCCTAATCGCCCTTCTCTGCAAGCCAAAAACTCTGTGTATCCCAGTCGAGTGCCCCCATGACAAAATCGCATAGGAAATATGGGTGTGAAATATAGCGTAATAAGCAGTTCGCCGCAGTATGTCAGCTGAGACACACTGAGTTAGGTTTCTTAGAACAAACAGCCCTTTATTGAGTTTCTTGGTCACATAATCTACATGAATACCCCATTGCAATTTGGGATCTAGGGTCACTCCCAAGAATGTGGCCTCTGTTGTCATATTCACTGCATGTTGTGGAATGTTTCTCAGTGAAAATACCATTGGGTTGTCTTGTCAGACTCGATTTGAACAAAACCAACTCTCAGCCCTCTCTTGAGCTGCTCTCAACTCAACTATTGTTTCCTCATAGGTGTCATCAGCATGAAAAACTGTCGTGTCATGGGCAAAGAGGGTATATTTTGCAACACTCTCTTTGTATGGTAGACCATTTATATAAATGAGAAAGAGAATAGGGCCCAGAATGAATCCTTGTGGCACCCCAATGTTAACAACCCTCTCCGCCGACAGCTCTCCCGCCACCCGCACCAACTGACACCTACAGGCAAGTAGGACTCAATGAGTTTTATACTGTCAGGTTCAAAGTTGTAATGGCTGAGTTTCTTAAGGAGAATTTCGTGATATACACAATCAAAGGCCTTGCTGAGGTCGCAGAACAAGACACCACCATATCGCTTTTTCTGTTCCAACTTCTGGTTCATTTCGTCCAGGTCTTTGATCTTCTCTTTTAAATTGTGTAATTCATTCTGTTCCTCCGACTCCTTACTATCACTTTTTGATAACTGTGATTTTTTTCTTTCCCTCTTGCATTTTTTTATCTCTTCCTGTAATAGTTGTATTTCATTCCGTAAAACTTCCTCCGTATTGCTCTTTTCTATCTGTATTTCGATTAATAGTTTAATCGATTATTTCGATTAATCGATTATATCGATTAATCGATTATTCCGATTAATCGATATGTGATTATTACGGTTAATCGATTATTTCTATTATTTAGATATTTGCTAAAATACTAAACGTTTATTCGATTAATCAATTTTTTTCCCACTCCTACCGACTACTTTACAACAGATATAGTTTTTAAAATTTCAAATTAATAACACAGTGTAATTAGAAACTCTGGACTCTGTTAATAATACGCGTTACAAATTCAGCCAATAGAGGATCCTCATTTCGACGTGCATTTTCTGACAGTCTGGCTTCAGTTGTAGCACAATGAGGTACAACACCAACACATAGCATGTTAGCAGTATGGTGTTGTCTTTATCTTTAAATTATGTATTTGGTTGATTGGCTTAGTTTGGGAGTTTCTAACAGTACAAGCCTCCAGTACTCCCTCTGAAAGGGTGTTTAGTAAAGAAGATCAGATCGTAAGTGATCTTAGATCCTGGCTTACTGGGGATCATATAGAGCAACTTGTTTTTCTTACAATGAACAAGAGATTTTTAAACCTACACAAAAATTGAATTTACGATTTTTATAAATAATAAAAGTTTGTAGAAAATATTCCTTAAACTCTCCGTTTATTAGAAGTTAATAGCTATCCCACTTTGCAAAGCCGTAGCACCTTGATCATTCAACTTAGAATGGCTTGCAAACGCGTACTCAAATGATCTAATAGATTATTAAACACTAAGACATGGATGTGCAAGCCATTTTGTTCTCAATTTATTAGATATAATGTTTTGTCCGGTATTTGTATTAATAATTGATTATTTCGATTAATGGATTCTTTCGATTATCGACAATCTAGGTTATATCCGTAAATCGGTTATTTCGATTAATCGATTATTTCGATTATATTGATTAATCGAGAATAATCGATTATTACAAATAATTGAAAATCGATTATTACTTTCAATAATCGCCCAGCCCTAGTAATGATGCGGAGACACGAAATTATATCAGTATTTAGTCTGTAGGGCCAACGAAAATTAAAATTGCTACCAATCTGCTGTCGATTGTAATATCGCAAAAAAAAAATCAAGAGCAGACTGATCAACCGGTACCTGTGGCAGATTGGACAAAAACTATTATTTAAAACATTGCGCTACTTCACGTTATTTGTAATTGCTTTAATAAGTTTGTTTGCGACATTGCAGATTTTAATTTATACCCAAAAATACTTGTATTTAAAAATAAAGTACTATAAGGATATAGTCATTTTATGGCATTTCTTCGGGGGAGCCATTACGTTGTTGAGTTATAACTCATAAATTGTGTATTTTGTCGTGTGGAGCGTCGCACCCAATCTTGTCTCACGGTCCAGGTAGTTGCTTCCAACAGGTCTAGTGGTTAGATGCTGGGCTTGAGATATGATGCTCCGGGTTCTATTTCCGTCAGTTCCAAGACTTAATTTTTTTAAAGGTTTTGTTTGTAAAAAGTTTTTTTTCTTCATTTTGGGCATGCCTTGTGTTAGTTTTGTTTGGTTGCGCCCCCGGAGCGAGCGAAGGGCCATGCGTGAAGTGGAACATTAGACATTCTAAAATAGTAAATAAACCCTCTAAAGAGTAAACAAACCAAGTCCCGCCCATTATGGTTTATAATCGTTCCTCGCTAGAGGCGAGTCTTTTGTGTGACTATTTGATATCGGGCTATTAAGTTGGCCGGTCGCATACTAATTTTTGGCCAATGTAATATTATATTCTGCTAGATGCCTGTTAGCTGAATAACACCTGTGCAAAAGAACCAAGTGCTTACAAAATGTTAGCTCTTGACTTATTTTGCATTTTGGCCGTTGCTATTTGGCGCGAAGATGTAGACGGGACGCTTTGAGGAGGAAGGGTAATCGCAATCCAGACGCAAGTGCATGCAACGTTGACGGACTACTGCGATAGGAGCGAATATTAGGATGCCCGTATATAAAGAATGTATTTCTTACATTACAATTTCTCCAATATTGTAGAAAACATATTTCCATAAGGTGTTCTTTTCTCTTTGTATAATGTGGTATTTCGTAATTTATTTATTTAATTATCTAATACTACTACCCTGTTTGTGCACTTTCCTAAAATAATTGGAACAATTAAATAAGTACCTACGTTTTAAATTTCGTGCATTATTACTAACCATCTCTCTAAATACATACATTATTCATATTATGTTTCTATATCTATAAAATATACACAGGCACCTTGCTTTTACATACCTACATATTTAAAATCATACGCTCCAATTATCGAAACTCTACTGTAATTTCCTTAGACAAACGACAACAGTGCAGAAAACAAACGAAAATCAGTTTGCGATTCTGCCGGTTGCAAATGGCATCTTAAATCGACATTTAGTGTTATCTTGTTGCTTTTTTGTAAATTCGGGAGTCTTTTTGCTGTTTTGAGTGTGTGAAAGTTTACCTAATATTTCGTTGTATATTTAGGTATACAATTCATATTGTTAGGCGTATTTTTAAATACGTAAAACTATATATTCGGAAACACCTGTTGGTTGGCGGTTTGTGTTCTCTTTCACTGTGTAGTACGTCATATTTATAACTTTGTCGTGTTTAATTGTATATTTTTTCCGGTACTTTTGTGGTAACTTGGTGTAAGTAATGCCTCAGGAATGTTGCATACCTGGCTGCAATGGGGACTATAAAAATGGACCTAAAGTTTATGTTTTCGGTTTTCCAAAGGACGGAAATTTACAACAAAATGGCTAATATAGAAACTTTGTATAGCGAGTCAGTTTGGACGGTATACAGTCAATATTTGAAGCCAAATATACTAAAAACTTGATGATAACAAAATAGTACATGCTTTAGATTTTATTTGTAAACAATTAGCATTGCTTACAACTGCAAAGGCAAGGTATTCAAGTAGTACTATAATTTTATATTCTATTCTCTATCCACATGCATACAAATACTTATAAGATATTATGGGTCTCATATTTTACCACATCCTAAACTATAATGGGTATTTGTAATAAAGATATGACTGATCCCCATATTGATGAAAAATATATATTTTTCAACTATTATGTTGGGGTTTGGAACCTTCGGCAAAATGCTTTTCAACTATGTTTGATTTGCTAAAAGATCCTGAGAGATTTGTGACACTGCTTTTAGATGTTGGCCAAATGAATGCATAAATATTTTTTATAACTAAATATTTCATTTTGAACCTATTTTTTTAAATTTTAATGTATTTTCATGGCTTGTGTTCTATAATATACAGGGTGAAACAAATTCGTTTCTCACCATTAGGATCTTGGAAACTATAAGAGACACGAAGTCTGTTAAATGGGGGCAAAGTTGCGCAATTTAGGGATCATTGATTTGCCGTTGAGAAATGTAGAAAATTACTACTTGCGGAGATATCTGTAATAAACCGAAAATCACCTAATTTATTTTTATTTTTTCCTGATCTTATTTGAAGAGATAATATAATATAAATTTAACATTATCATTGCCACTTTTTCTCCTTTATCTCTTTTTTCTCGCAGTATCAAATTTTAAATCTGACGATTTGTGTCTGGGCCATCTTCAACTTAATTTTTTTTAAATACGGACCTGGTTTTTTTATTTCATCTTTTAGAAGCCCTTGGTCTCCCAAAACCAACGATGTATCACACTTGCAATTGCGGTAACAGATATTCTCATAAGTGAAATCGGGTCAGAAAAGATCGCCTCATGTCTGTCTAACGCACTATCTCTTATGGAAAAAATCTAGATTTGTAGATTTATTGATAAGTGTGATACATCGTTCGTTTTGGGAGATCAAAGGCTTCTAAAAAATTTAATAAAAAATCCAGATCCGTATTTAAAAAAATGAAGTTGATGATAGGGTCCTGGACACGAAACGTCAGATTTAAAATCTGATATTGCCATATTATAAAGGAGAAAAAGTGGCAATAATAATGTTAAATTTACGTTATATTATCTCTTCAAATAAAGTCACAAAAAAAATAGTTTCGTTTCGGTTTTCTACGGATATCTACGGAAGTAGTCGGAATTTTCTGAATTTCTCAACGGCATATCAATGACCTCTCAATTGCGCCACTTTGCCCCCATTTAACAGACTTCTTATCTCTTATGGTTTCCGAGATCCTAATGGTGAGAAGCGAATTTGTTTCTCCCTGTTTATAGTTTTTATACCTAAATACTCACTATGTTAGGCTCGACGTTAGGTAAATGAAATTTCAAACTTCATAACATGCATACCTACATTATACTTACTAAAGTATATTTTGTATCGTGCCTCTTATCGTATATAGGTACAAATTTGCTATAACTTCATGTAATATTAGTGAAACCTTGATGGGTACATGGTATTAACTCAATAAAAAATCATATATTCTGTGTTCTTTGGTGCCTCTAGTATATTTCCTTGGAGTAGATTTTCTATTCATTCACATGTATTTTTTAGAATGTATATTCACCGCCTCATGTGCCAATGATGTTCACTCCTAGAATGCCACCGTATCATAGTCATTCATTACACACCTCTCATTTTCATTCAAATAAGGATATTTATTTAAGAGAGCGACCAATGACATGTCATCCATCACATTTAGGCACACAAAATGCTTCATCACATTAGATAGGTATGTAAATATGAATAGTTGTATTTATAATGTGATAATTTTTCTACAACAGAATAATTTCCAAGATTACGTCCTTTTTAAGCCATATTTGGCAAGGTTCTCCGATATATGTCTAGGATCATATCATTTGGCCCAGTCAATATTTTATTTTTTATTTTATTTTAAAAATAATTGATAACCACAAAAGCAAAATCGATTGAATCCAACTCATATTATTCTACTTTGAGACGATTTTTGTTAAAAATAATATTAGAAAACTAGAGGTATACCCATAACACTGAATTAAATAATATAACAATGAATCGTTTTGTTTGGTCCATGTAATAAACATAGACTGCTGATGCCATTTATCAAAAAAAAAATCAAAATGCTCGATCCGTGAAGTTATCAATAACAAACTGCTAATGGTTTCTAATTTTTTAGAAATGAACCGTGATAATAATAGTAATGGCATATTACCCCTTTTGATTGGCTCAGTAAAAAGTATGTAATTTCTTGTTTTTTTTTTACATACTTAATTGCATATTTTTATTACATTTTAGATAAGACATGCCCTAGTTTATGTTACCAATTTGATGAGTAGTATAATTTCATTCACTTGCCAAAAACGTATGTTTTTAAAAAGTTTTATTTCACTTTAGAAGTGTTCAGTACAAAGCGTTCTTAATGACTAAATCTAAATAAAACTTGCTTACATATATATAATATTCTAAATTGCTGAGCTTGCAGATGATTAATACAATAATATGAGTCATAATAATAGTAATTCAGCTGAAATGGCCATATAATTCTTCCCTCCTTAACTTTGAGAAAATTGGGGTTTATTTTCGAAGGGTTTCAATTTTATGTCCATTTTTATATTTTGCTGTGATTTTTTACATCGGTAATATATTATACCTATACTTATTAATATAAGTACAATTAAACAGATACTAGAACTTACAATATCGAATTTTTTCAAGGGGTGCAATACTAATTTGCATTTTCTACATCCTCTTGTATTTTATCTAAATTAATTTCTTTTAGTTGTAGGGGTTCAATACTTTGAACTTTGAACTAAGTTTTCATCTATATTTATTGTAGGCAATTTTAGTCTTAGGTCAGTTGTATCAGGTTTCTTAGAATCGCAATAATTGTTTTTTTTTTTATCTTAACAATGCATTGTGCGGGTAAGATTAGTGACACTTGTTTTATAATCTCTACTGTATTCTGGTTAGGACATTGAAAATAGACATTTTCTTGATTTTTTGGTATTATTATAATAGAATTATGATTAAATTGGGTAATGGAGGTTTTCTTGTATTTAATAGGTATCATTGGACAATGATTTTTCAAATTAATTGTTTGAATAAATATACAAGGCGATTTTGATTGACTAATTCTTTGGGACATAGGAATATATCCTCGATTTTATGACAATCTTCTTTTAGGTTATAAGAATCGTTAGATGATTCTAATAGATAAGGGTTATTAAGTGTTATTATTTGGTTATTGATTGAAATTGAGTATATACATCTGCGTGGGCTACCTCATAATATTTAGTTATATTATCGAAAGGAATTCGTGTTTCCTGATTTAGTTTAGAAATTAATAATTGAAATTCTTGGTATTTGAAAACGCTGTGATGCATTATATTTATTTCCGCAAAATTAATAGCAGTTTGTACATTTGCTTGGATTTCGCTTATTACGCGAACATGATTTGCTAGGTTGTCAAATAACGCAATAAAGTACACTGTCGTATATGTAGATTGAGTCATTCGAGTAAGGGCATTTATACGGTTTTAGATTTCTTGCTGGTTTGTTTTGATATTGGTCAGCTGAGAGTCAATATCCTTAGTTAATTGTTTGACAATTGTTCGTGTATTAGAAATATCCTGATGGATGGTTTCTTGGAGTGTTCTGATATAGTTATCATACCGTTCTCCGTCATCATCATCTAGGGTTCCATATTGATATTTATGAGCTTTCCCTAGATAGTTAAATAGTCCTCTTTTAGTTCTTTTCTCTGGGGTTGTATAATGATTTAATTGATTTTGATTGATTGATAAGGTCGTGTGTTCTTGTAATAAGAAGGTGGTTTAGGGATGTATTTAAATTTTTTAAAGATTCTTTGGCTTGTAGAAGAGTCTTTTCTGTCGCTTCAATACACTCTCGTATATTTGTTAGGTTAACGTGTTAATAAACATGATAATAGTTAGTTACTATATAGCCAGTCCCTTAGTATATAGGTAATAGTGGGTTGGTTATCTCTTCTATCTATTACTGGGCGTTAACAATCGGATGGAGTAGCAGGATGATCTTCATTTTTTTCTGAAATTATAATCGTCTTTTAATATCTTTAGGTGTCTCTGATTTTTAAATACAGCTGATTTATATTTAGGTTGTAATTTTTTAGATAGTTTCCGAGGTGTATTTATCCATTGCTTACTAGCTTCGGATATCTCTGGATCATTCTCACGTTTTTCATTTAGCTTAGCTAAAATATTGCCTTTTTCGTATTCTGTTTTATATTAATATTTTCGTTTAGTTCTTTAAATGTTTGTACTAATTCATGTATATAATCAGTTTGTATTTGGTTTAAGGTTTTCTCAAAATTTAGTTGGTAATTCAGGTTTTCTTTATTCATTTGAAAAGGGGTATAGTCATTATTATATTTTAATATAGCAATATCAACTAGTTACTGAATTGTTTTGGATCGATTACTATCTCTAAGCGAAATTAGGCTTTCTTTAAGTGTCGAATGAAATCTTTCAATAGGGGAGTTCGAATTAGGGTTATATGGAGTCGTAAAGTGTAACTCTATTCGATATGTTTTACAAAGGTCTTGGATTATCAGTAGTAATTTTACAAGGCGTACCATGGTGACAAAATAATTTAATTAAACTTTGACAGATTTCTATAGACGTTTCGTTTATAGAGTAGGCAGTAGCGATTTTCGAGAAATTGTCTATAATTGTTAAATACTTTTGGGCTGAAAAAGAATATATGTCCATCTAAATATGTTCAAATGGTTTAGTTTGGGTTAGTTAGCCCGGTGGTGTAGGTTTACAAATGATTTTATAAGGTTGTCTATCCTACTTTGATTTCTGACAGGTCTCACAAGTATTCACGAAGTTTATCACATCTCTTTCTAAACTTGGCCAATTATAATGCTGCTTAATATATTTTATATTTTTCGTAATTCCTCGATGCGACGTTTTCATTGTATGGTATCTTTCTATTATTTCCTTTTGCTCGTCTGGATCTATAACGTCTTCGAGTAATATATTGGAGATAGCAAACGTATAAGCATTATTTTTAAATGTTTCCTGGAATATTTTAGGATTATTGGTTGTAATTCCTTGTTTGGAAAGTGTAAGCAATAAATATCTGGGGGTAAGTATTCTTTTAGAGTTTGCTGTATTTCCTCCGTTATCGAATTTTCGTTTATAAAGATTATTATTATTTTCTTTGTTTTAAATAATCTTTTCGTTATAGCGTATGGTTTATCTTTCAGAGTCTATTTAAATATCAACTGATTTTTATAGGTATTCACGGCTTCATTAACATAGGGTGCTCCCAAGATTGGATTTTCGTGGGATGTATGTACTGTTTCCGTTTCTGAGCTATCCTTTTCTGATGATTTTTCTTTATCATGGAATGATTTTATTATTTCTAGCTCGGAACCTTCTTTTTCTCGTGGTTTTTTTTCATCATGGAATGAATCTATTATTCCTGGCTCTGAATCTTCTTCCTTTTTTTTTTTTGTAGTTGTTATTAATTCGGTTGGGTTATTAGTTTTATTTGTATAGCAGATATTATCTTAATTTTTTTCTTCTTCCTTATTTATTGTTAATTTCTTTAGGGGTTCAAACAGGTTTTCCTGTGTTTCAAAGAAATGTTTAATTTTATCATGCCAAGAGTATTGGTCGTCAGTTTCTTCATTTCTTTCACATATAGCCGACATGTGTGTTAATGGTGGTTTTATGACTTTTATTGGTTTTGTTTCTCTTGGTGGTCTGGAGTGGGCGTCTGCATTGGAGTTTTGTATCCCTTTTTTGTAGTGAATTGTATACTCATTCCTGTAATTTTAGTCTTCATCTTACAAGTTTTGAATTTGGTTCCTTGATTGAAAATAGCCACTGAAGTGGTTTGTGGTTGGTCACAATTGTAAACTTTCGTCCAAAGAGATATAGTCGGAAGTACTTAGTAGCCCAAACTATGGCTAGGAGTTCCTTTTCAATCGTTGAATAATTATTTTCTGCAGAATTAGGGGGTTCTACAACCATATGCAATAGGTAAGTTGGTTCCAATTACTCCTTGCGATAAGACAGCGCCAATTGCGTAGTCTGAGGCGCAGTTAATAAAAAGCGATAAATGAAATTTAGGAGAATTTACTGGAGAACCCGAAAATCATATTTTTGACATACGTTAACATGGCATTTTTCGAAGAAATGTACCTTTATTTATATTGATATGGCGAAAACGCCCCCTAGCGATGAAGTTAGGAACTTCAAAATTATTTCCAGCGTTTTTGCTGGGACACTTATTATAAAAATATTTTTTTCCTGAAATTGTGCGATGCCTAGTTCTTGAAATATCACCAGCGAGCATTCCTATTTGGACACCCGGTACATTTAATACTATTTGTGCCAGAAAAACTTTAATATTTTTAACCTTTTTTTTTTTACAAATAGGACAAAATCACCTGTAACGGAAATATGCGCCATATTAAAATTAATGGGAATTTCGAGGCCAACAATTTTTTACTCCTATACGAGGTAACAACTATAACTAAAAAGCCACTAGTCACTATGAGCAACTTTGCAGCTATAAGGGGTAGAAGCTATGTTCTATATTGTTGTGGAGGATTCATGTTTGTGAGACAAAATTTTTACTGTTTTCTCCACCAAAGTTTTATTGAAATTTTCAATGCAGGACCTTTTCGGCCTTGGGCCAAGGATGTAAATTGCACAAGCCTGATTAAGTGTTACAGTTTCAGAAGCTGAAAAAACAAAAAAACTTGACGTTTCGAGAAACAAACTTGCGCCTGTTGTCAAAAGTGAGAAATCTAGAAAAAGAAAGGTGAATTAGTAAATAACGTTTAATTATATTTACTTATCATTTTCATTTTTAGAGTTTTGACAACGGGACGGATTTGTTCCTCGAAACGTCAAACTCTTGAAAAAGGTTTTGGACTTGCAATTTAAACTTTTGGAGTAAGGTCGAAGAGGTCCTACATAGAAAATTTCGATAAAACTGGTGGAGAAAAAGGTAAAACATTTTTCCCACAAGGGATAAAATGTTGCTTACGTAAGATAATAGTTGCTGATTTTGTGCCCTTTCAGATCCTGCCTTGAAATAAAAAAAGCATATATATAAAGGTGGTTATAGAAGTTATCGTTGGTGGAATTTTACGAGAAACTTGGCAGACACCGATGTATGGTATTGTAACGGCACCCTGTACTTACTTTTTGCGACCTCCTGTATATCGGTTTTCTCGGGCGCCGCCCCTTTGATATTTACAGCGATATAGGGGATCGCTGTTCGCCTATCGGGTAGCCTTTAGACAGTGGAGAAACGGTTGTCCAAGGTTCGGTTTTTAAATAATCGGAATCGGTCCCTGGTAAATGAAACACTCCGTTTAAACAAAGTAATGGTCGTGTTTATCCAACAGTAAGTATAAACCTAACTTTCTTATAGCTAAAAGTATCAGACAACTTATTCTAAGCGACCCAACCCGGTAATATGTAAGAAAACTCAAAACGGTAGTAAAAGAATCGAAATCTCTCATCGCGCGGTAGACTGTAGCGGTGCGGAAGCCCCACGGTAAGTATGTTAGCAATTACGTTAAACAGTAGCGGTACGGAAGCCCTACGGTAAATATGGCAGTAAATACGGGAAACTGTAGCGGTACGGAAGCCCTACGGTAAGTGCGGTAGTAGATACGGTACGGAAGCCCTACGATAAATACGGTATACGGTTCTCAATAGCTCCAGCTCTATGACACGGTCGGTTCAGCAGAACGTTCCCTAACTCGGATGCGCTTCGGACGTGAAGCCTGGATGGACTTAGTTTGGAAGGATACTTAGGCGGGATTACTCCACTTGCCAAGCCAGGATGGCCGGGATTACTCCGCTTGCCAATAGGGGAGCCGGGATTACTACGGGAGGATGGCCGGGATTACTCCGCTTGCCAACCGGGATTGCCAGGCAGGGATGGCCGAGATTACACCACGTGCCAATAGGGATGGCCGGAATTACTCCACTTGCCAAGGCAGGATGGCCGGGATTACTCCGCTTGTCAATAGGGTAGCCGGGAATACTACGGTAGGAAGGCCGGGATTACTCGGCTTGCCAAGGCAGGATGGCCGGGATTACTCCACTTGCCAATAGGGAAAGGATCACGGACTAGGAATACGGTACAACGGATATTTACCTGCTCGGTCGGTCGGTTTTTCCCGGTTTGTCTGGAGCTGGGCCTGGTCGGCGGTGTCTCCTACTGGTGGGGGTATGCTGCTTGCTCGGTGCCAGGCTGCGGACTAGACTGCCGACTGACTCGACTGTCTCGACTGACTCGACTGCCCGTTCTACCGTGGTACATCTGGTTTTATATGATGAGGCCTGCGTGGTCCTCAGAACTTACGAAGTGGGGCTCGCCGCCGCCGGTACGGTGCGTACTACTGATACTAGGAAAACCTTGGGTAACATTACTATCAGTACGATAGTAATGTAGATACTATTTTTACGATAATTTACTAAAACGAATGGTGTTTCTATGACACCAAATACCAAAGATACGGTTTACCAACAATTAATTAGGCTTACGCTCTGTAATATAAGAAAAATTAAGTAACATCGTTACAGTATGGTGCTTAACCTGTTAAATGAAAATCCATATGTTTTCTAAAACTTTTGGATTGATTTTTGATAATAGAATAATATTCATATAATATTCCTTATGCCTAATGTACGGAAGCGCTGAAGGATCATGATGATATATTTTTTTTAACTCGATTTATGTCGACTTATTTATGCCGACATCTTTATGTCGACTTATTTATCTCGACATATTTATGTCGACTTATTTATGTCGACTCGTCTTTAACAACTACTGTTCACTGGTTAATACTAACTAACGTCTACGTGTATCAAAGTGACGAGCTTCGTACATGCGCATTTGGCAACAGCGCAGTGCTATCGTTCTTATATTTCACTTCATGCAGGGCCTTCCCCTGGTTTCGCTCGCTCCGGGGGCGTGACCAAACTAATCCAAGGCAATATAATAATTCATTGACGGTTGATATTTTTTAAAGTTGTTTGTTTTTGCCTTTGGTTAGTTTGGGTTAGGTTTGTTCGGTTGCGTTCCCGGACCGATCGGAGTGTCATACGTGAAAATAAATTTTAGAACGATAACACAGCGCTGCTGCCAAATGCGCAGGTCCAATGCTGAGTAAGGATTAACCAGGAACAGTTCTTACAAATGAGTCGACATAAATAAGACGACATAAATAAGTCGACATAAATATGTCGACATAAATAAGTCGACATAAACTTGTCGACATAAATAAGGCCGACCGACAGATCTAGCCGTAACACTGAATAAGTGACGTTCGTCGATGGGCGCTCGAAGTTTTTAATGCAGATGAATACAGAAAGAAACGCTTTGTGCGGGTATTTTGCTACAAATAAATCAATACAACCGTTTTTTATTAATGTTTATTTTAACTATTTAAACTAATTTAAAGAATTTTCATTGTTTTAATGTTCAATATTTATGACTTCTCTAACACTTGCATAGATATAATAACTTTTGCTTGACAAACATCACTACAAATATAGTGAGTAGAATATAAACTAGAACGAATAACTAAAACATTGAGAATGCAAAATTTAATTGCCAATCCCGGATAATAAATATTAGGTCTATTCTAGCAGTAATAAAAAAACCATTCAAGCAATTTTGATTGGTAGAAATCAACCCAAACTAACCCAACCAGTTTGCTGACTGTTTCCAACTAATTAGGAATTAGGTAAATTCCATTGAAATGGCTTGTAATTACTGCTAAAACAAAACTTTTACGTACAAATACGTAACAAAATAATAATTACCTATCAAATCAAAACCGAATACTACATTGGTAGGTACTCATTTCGTTTAAATATTAAGCTAACTAGGTGTAGGTAAGTCAAAAAATATATCAAGTTCAATTGAAATTACTTATTTACTGCTAAGTTTGTTAACAGCTCTTTGCTTCTTCCCTGATTGTGATTGTATTATTGAATTCTGGGTTTTGCAATAATTATTCAAAACTATGTTTGAAAAATGGACAATGCACTGTTCAAACAATTTATTTTAACGAAGTCCACAAGTATCACAAATATGCTTTATAAGTAAGCATTTCAATGGCGGCCAGATATTGCAAAACACTTTTTTGTGACTTACATTTAAAAAAAAATTCAAATTTCTCGCTAATTAAAATTTTGAACACTAAAAACATGTTTGTTATTATTTGTACAATTACATCCTTAGGCCACTTCATTCCTCCCCGGTCCAAACAAGAAATGTATGAAAATTCTGAGGTATCAGGTACTTCAACGTCTAAATTATTAACAAAACAGATTAAATTGGCACAAATGTTACATTTATTTTTTTTGTTATAACTCTTGCTATATACCCGCCTATGTAAATCAAAATACGAGTGTCCTTGTCGTCAACAGACTCATCATTGGTTAATGTTAATAGTAAGACATCAAGGAACATGTCATCAAATTCTGAATCACTTTCTTAATGAATAGCTTTTTCTGTATAGATCTTCTAGTTACAAACGAGATTCAAAGAACATATAACTCATTTAAAGTACGGTAGAACAGAAAAATCAAGTGTTGCCGAGCATGCTTTTGATAATAATCATAGAATAACAATTAAAAATTTAAAATTACTTCATAATATAACTGATAGGAGATTATTAGATGCATATGAAAGTAAATGTAAGAATAGTTTAAGTAGAGATAGAGGGCCTATTCCGTATAGTCCATTGTATTGGTTGATTGAGCGTGACTAGTGCGATTCCAGGATTGGTTATTTTTTAGTTTCGCTTGATTAAGCAAACAGTAGTATAAAAAGAGAGTTAGGTAGATTTTAATTTTAGTTTTAATCATCTCCTGATGATGCTAACATGCTTAGCGAAACGCGCGTCGAGTGCTAAAATTCTGTTTTTGTATTGTGAATAAAACTCTGTTTTAGTGCATGTTGCCGAAGGTTCCAAACCCCAACATAGCTTTTTCTTCCCTTAAAAGTAAGTTGTTTAGTGTAAAATCGCCCCTATTTGCCGATTTTAATTTTAAAGTACTTAACAATTTTAATTTCCTTTCCGACTCCAAGACTTGCACCACTGGATATATGGTAGTTACCGCCGGACATTTGGCGGTTCTGTCCAAATCTTCCCTCCAAATCATCGCTTTGGAATTTTCCCACTAACATATAGTCAAATGTCAGATCGTTTATTGAATAGGTGCACATTTCAATAAATGTCTGGCACGTGTGTGTGAGAGAGAAATAAGTTTGGTTTGACAACTTTCCATTCCTAGAGGTTTTTGATTCACCTTGAATTGCTAAATCATTCCACAATTCCAATCATCTTAGAATTTTTTTTAAAAATGTAATAGTCAGTATCGATATTTTTTATTGGGTCATAATATGGATTGCGAAAACGTACCCCTTTGAACTGGAACTGCAAATTAACATTTTTCCAGCAGTTTGATATTAGATTCAAAAATTTTATTGTTCCGTTTACTAAATGCAAATTATTTTTAAAATGCTCTTTTAATGCAGCTACATTTTTATTGTCGAAAAGACGTACATTTTACATTTTGTCTCTCAATAATACTTTTCGTGATAGATTGGGTGCAAGTTTTATTATTTTAGTTTTTTCTTCTACAAACATTTATTTCAGATCATTAACAGAAGCTGTAATTACCGCTACGTTATTAGCTTCTGGGAAGTTTTGCGGTGTTTGCATATCATGTGGTATATCCGGCAAATAAAATGTTTGAAAATTATCCTTTTCATTGAACCACACATTTTTTATTGACTTAGAAATATGGCACCGTGTCAAAAAGACTAAAATTTTTTTGTTGATTATTTAGAAATGGATTTAAAAAGTAACTACTTATTTTCCCACCGCATAGCAAATCAAACATTTTTTTATTAACAGAAATTATTATTATCTGATATTACAGCGATAACTCGGTATCCGATATTTGTTAGAATCTCTAAAACTTTAAGAGTAAGCTCATGAAGTAAACACATTTTAATATGGAAATGGGGAACAAACCAACTATATCTTTATAATTGCAAAATATTGAAGAAATCATGTAAACCTGAATAGTAGTGGCGGGTGTTTTTTCCTCGCTTTTAGATGTTGAACAAAACCTTCGATTTTACCACCTTTATAGGATACATTAGATTTGACGTAAATTTCGTCTAACATTAAAATAACGTTCATTTCCATATCATTTAGAACATTTCGTTTATCTGTGAGATAGTTCAAATGAGTCTGGTCCAAACCTGAGCTGTTAGAACCTATTGTCAACAATAACCGTTTTAAATGTCGCGGACTGGGTAATGTCAATGTATTTGAATTTTTCATCAAACAATATGCACCTGGAAATGAAAAAAAGACTACTAGCCCAAATAAGAATGTCTGGAGGATATGTTATTTTGCTACAATTTAATAGTAAAATTTGTTCTCGAATGAATTTAATTTTTTTACCATTTCGTCAGTTTTTGCCTCGTTTTCTATCCTAATTAAAATCTTACGCACAACCTTTAACCCGTCGTCATTAAGATTAGAAGTATTATAATTTTTGACAAATTCCAATACATTAATTAGCATAGACCAGGAGCAGCATATTTGTGTTTTACCTACAATATCTTGAAAATCTTTACTATTAATTTCAATATTTTTGTAAAAAAAATTATTTGCAAATCTTTGAATATTATAATGCCTTTAAGGATATATGGTAACACTGAAGGTGAATCACCCTCACTTATGTTACAAATCACTATTTTTTCATGGTAAATATTTAAAGTAAAATAGTTAGTTAAAATTATTTAATTTTATCGGAAATATTTATACTTAATTCTTCAAAGTTGTGTATTAAATCACTCTCTCTTAATTTCTTCATCGATTTTTTTTCGTTTTTCAGATTCTTTATGACACAAAGTAGGGGATTTTCGTTTAGGTGACAATTTGACAGACATATATGACGGCTGATTATCAAAAAAAGTTGGATAGGCATCTTCGGAAAGTTTTATGATATCTCGCGGTACCCTCAAAACTGTTCCGCCAGGCCTGGTACTTACATCTTCTCGCAAAATATTTTTTTCAGCAAAATGCTTAATACAAATTCGAGAGCTTTCTCTGACTTAATAGCCTTCTCCATGAATCGATCGTAGCCATTTTTCATGGTGACTATGTTCTTTGGGAAAACGAAATACTGTTACCTTATCAGCTGTTTGGTAGTTGCTTTTGCAGCCGAGAACTGAACAATAATGTGGCATTTTCTTAAAGAAAAACCGACGCTCACATAACAGAGAACACTACTTAAAGTTTATGTTAATAGTACCTTACCTATATTATGCCAGGCAAAAATTGTAAACGCCAAAAAGTTGAGGACCAGCTCATACAAACATCTGATTTGCAATGCGGTGCAGCCCGGGCCGGTCGTCGTCGCCGCAGTTTTCATCGAACCACCGACGATTGTGACGTCAACGGAGCGGAGGGGATGAGCGTCACGGCTAGATCTGTGGGTCGGCTACGCATAAATCGAATTAAAAAAATATATCAAAAATATATCCTTCAGCGCTCCCGTACTGATGTCAACGGTATACGAGATAATAACAATTGAAAATCGATATTTTGCAATTACTTCTTATAGTGTCTAAAACTATTTTAATAATAGTATTGATAGTAATGCGGCCCCACGGGCCGCAGTTACTTGGAAGTAGGGTACAAATGAACTAAATAGAGAAATGGAAACAAGTTTAACAATTTGGGAATAACACACGCTGAACAGAGAAATTATAGCCAGATACCTAGACATGACAAACGCACTGGAAGAAATTCAAACAGTGATATATGTAGCAGCTTCAGCAGTATTAACATGTAACAAACATATAACTGCAGAACATAAAAACCAAAATCCAAAAATAAGCACACCTAGATGGTAAAAGATAATTGAAAACAATATAATAAAGGTTAGAGCAGTCGTAGGAAGGCTAACACAGCTTATAAATGGAAACTAATCAAAGGAAATATTAAAACGCATTGAAAATATAACCGTAAAATGAAGAGCAAACGATGACAGAAGCTTTGGACACCCGCATACAAATATTAACCGTATACCCAACACGCCTACAGACACAAAGAATCTAATGACAGAAAAGCACCAAGTAGAGAAGAAATCGCCGAATTTTGGGAAGAAATATGATCAAAACCCATACAATATATTCATACTGCATCATGGATTACGCAAGGAGAAAAAAGGCAAGAAGAGTTGTGATTAGTAATGCTTTTTACAACTTCTGCTCTAATATTTTTATTTATCTGATCAGGTTTATCATATAATGCGATTTCTATAGTTGCAATATTGAGAATGCGGTAAATCCTGTTCATTTAGTATTGACAAAATGTTCTTCCTAAAGCTAAGACTGGCCCTCAGCGTCATCTTTAGGAATCTGAGTGATTCGGCGGCTCCTTTTCAGTTTATTTATTTTGATTAGTTCTTGTCAGCAATAAATGATACAAGCTGCATACTTCACTGTTTTAATTAATTCACTCAATAAACATAATTAATACTATATGGAATAGTTCTTATTATTTGAATTGCATTAAGTAAATATCAGTCATATATTACACTATACAGTATAATAAATATCTATACGCTCTATACATATCACATTTTGCATCTTAAGGTATATTAAGATTTTTCTTTTCCACAATTTACATATAGTTTAGAAATCATGTAATATAATATCTATAACGCGCTTTCAACAAGTCTGTTTTTATAACCTGTTACTACTTCAAAATTCTGATACAGATGTTCTGGGTTGTCCTCATCTGTAATCAAAATATAATATGTAATATAATAAAAAAAAATACATATATACACACATACACAGATTTTTTTCTTGTCAATGAATAAATGAAAATATGCTCGCACACGTAAACCTTGGTTTTCAGGGGCACAATTTTTTCCATATTTTCACTCCCTTTCCTCGAATCCCTACAAGGGATGACTTCACCCTTAAAATCTTAAATGGAAAGGGGCGGCGAGTGATACCTTATTTTAAAAGGAATTGAATTCTCTTTGTAATGGGATTTTGCTCACTGGAATCGATTGAGTAGGTTGTGAGAAATAGGTACACAAAAATTAAATGTAAAGGTAACAAAATTTCTTACCAGTTGTATCAATAAAGTAATTTTTTTTATGGTAGTGGCACACACACTAAAGGGAGATCCTATGGCGCTCGACGAGCGGTGTGTGTACGAAGATGTTGATTGACACGGTTCTTGAATAATTGTAGGTTATAATTAGGGGGAAACAGATGTCCTGGGAGTGAGTTCCACAGTGATGCAGCGCGCCAGACAAAGTTCTTGTAAAGCGATGTTATAGTGGTTTCCAGTTGTACGACGAACTGGTGCGCTCTTGCCGTCTGTCATGACTGCTTGACAGGCGTTGCCAGGGGCGGGATGAGGCGGGCCAAATCCTGGGAACATTTGCTGTGAAAGTATTTGTAAAACAGGGACATCTCGGCCACATGCGGTGTTCCAGGCTATTCAGATTCCGGGTCAACTCCGGGTCGCCGACAAGACGCACAACTCTCTTCTGAATGGAATACAGCTTTAGCGTGTGCTTTGGTGCAGCACCCCAGATGTGTGAGCAATATTCTAAGCACGGCCTTATTTGTGCTTTGTAGAGCAAGAGCAACTGCTGCAGTGTATACAGTTTTTTGTTGCGAAATAGCGTACCAAGCTTCTGGGAGGCTGATTTTGCGATGTTAGCAACGTGGTCATGCCAGGGCATATTGCAGTTGACCGAGACATCCATTGACGAGGATGAAGGAATGGTCGATCCTGCCATAATGATGTTAGGGCCCGCCGTATTGGTCGTCTTGATAAACGTGGCCGCTTGGGTCTTTGCTGCATTAAACTGGACCAAATTTCTGTCGCCCCAAGTTTGAACTTTCTCCAGCTCTTGATTAATTGCTGTAACCTGCTTCTCTCTGCGGTGATAAGTCTCAGTCGCTGGTTGTAACATTCCGTTTGTGGATCATTAATTATAAGTAAGTGTTGACAGGCCCTGGTAGTAGTCACGTTCTCGTACGTAGTACGAAAGGTGATATTTGTAATCCTTTGCGCTTGTCTCCGGAAACCCGTCCTGATTAGAGCGACTAGAAACGCTGCCGTAAAATTGTCACTGCGCTCACTTCTTGGATCGACGCGATCAGCTCTGCTGAAAAAGGGCTCGTTCTTTTTGGAGAAAAGCCGTTCAATGAGGTAGGTGATCGAAAATTTTTGTTAACGCCAAGTTAGTGAGACGGATGTTGTCGACTTACCGGATAGTTATTTCCGTTTTGGTTTTGGAACCTCGTTTTGATTACGTATAGTGTTGTAAAATACGGAAAGTCTCGTGTAGCGAGGATTTTTTGAAACGGTTTTCTCTAGTGACGTCAGCGATTTAGTGTTCGGCTTTATTTTTGTGTTGAATGCCTTCCGTCTAGAGATGAGTTTTTTTATTATTAGCAGATGTGTTTGCGTTTCTCGGGTCTAGTTTAATCGCATTGCTTTTGTATTAATTATTCTTTTCGTTTCTATCAAACTCAATGGAATAGCTTAATTTATCGACGTGAAGTCAGTATAATTAGAGATTTGATTTGAGTTGATAGTTACTTTTTGCCGCTCGGGCTACCTAGTTTATTATTCGATAATTGCTAATTTTGGCTAAATTTTACGATATAATGTC
The DNA here is from genome assembly GCA_016904865.1 of Pissodes strobi. Taxonomy (NCBI): domain Eukaryota; kingdom Metazoa; phylum Arthropoda; class Insecta; order Coleoptera; family Curculionidae; genus Pissodes; species Pissodes strobi. The sequence continues at coordinate 122,179 of MU182324.1, forward strand.
AAACGGACTCGAGGAAAATCTAAGCTTTGGAATTCTGTATTTGAATTAAATAACCATAGTTACTTATTCTAGGGATAACGTAGATTTTCGGTCATTTCAGTAGTTCGATTTACTTAATCGATTCGGGACAAATTGAGATACGGGGGTAAAATATAACCGAATAACCGTTGATTTAGTATTCGCGTTGCCTATGGCAACTTTCGCCACAACCTTTAAGTAAATAATGCTGACTGCTTTTTTTGTCCCTCTTTGTGGAATTCTTTATTAGTACCGAAGTTGCAGTCTTTGCCATGAAATTATGTTTTATTTTCTTAATTTTAATATTTGTTTTGGCAACCAACTTCTAGATATTCGTGTTGTTTGATGCGTTTAATTTTTAATTAGACACTAAACTGGGAATTTCGGTTGTTGGGAGCTATTTAATGCGGTTTTGTTTATACTTAAACTGATTTTGTATTAGGGGAAGCCTCCCATCATATTTTATAATTAAGAGAGTCCATATTTTTGGAGTATTATCGTTCATAATTATTGTTCACTTTATTGAATTTTGGTTCTCGAGTGATTAAATTAAAGATGTAGGCACGCTCTCCTGTTGATATGATTCAAATTCGTTTAGTACGATGGTTTTATTTAAGTATAATTTAGTGATTTTGGTTCGATGTGTGGACCGGACTTGTACTTTTCACTTGAAGTTTTGAAGTTCGGTAAGAGTCATTCTATGTACTGAATAATGATATTGTAGGGTCTCTCAGACCATTTATTTGTCTAATTCATGCCGTTGGATTCTTCATTTAAGTTCATTTTAGTGCCTTTTGTTATTAATTAGCTCATATTAGCATTCTTTCATCAATATAGCGTGCATTTTATCCGTGCCAGTCTACAAACAATGCTTTTATTCGTGATTATTTAGCTTTTATTTTGAACTATGGTTGTTATTTGCGGTTTTCTTCGAACATGTACGTTTATCCTTGCGATGCCGAGCTCGGCTGAGCTATTGGGCTGTTTATTTTCTACTTTTGAAGACTCAACATTTATTTTTTTTAACTAATGATGACGGCTTCCCCTGGTCGAATTCAATTTTTGTAGTTTCTATGCATAACTAGGATTAAGCTATAATTGTAATGTTTCTCTTTTCGATTGCTCAAATATATTGTTACGAGGGTGCTTTAATTATTCTTCAACTTTTGGTGCTTTATTGATTTAGATTTAAAATTTAAAAAGAAATCTCTTTAATCGGTAATTAGTAATTCTGCTAAATTATTGTTTTTTGGAAAGAGAGTATATATTAGCAATCGATTCACATATCGTGGTGGCTCGTTACTAGGAAATGTTTCCATTTCAAGGACCGTTCCCTGGGGTAGACATCTGCTGTGCTACTCGACGAAGAGTTAGAAGCCTCTACGCCAGGCTGAACCTGCTGGCTTACCTGCCTGCTGTATTTCTGGACTAGCGGAGCTACTTGAACTTGAAGTATGGACTCCCTTCAAGAAGGGAGCCGTTTGGCGCTGCTACGAGGCAATTTGCCAGTGCACCCTTCGTCCGGCGCTTAGGGAGAGGTAGAACTACCCTTCTACATCCGTTACATATTAATCCTGTTTGAAGGGCTTTGTATTCGGGGGCGATCGCAACGTTGTCGGGCTCTGGACCCTGTTACGACCACCGACTTTTCACACGGCACAAATAGAAATCCCTCACTGGGTATTTCCTTTAGCTAAAGACAAACACTTATACGATGAAGTGGCACAGACGACGCTGGCTATGACGTCCGCTTCTTTCTCGGGGGGACAAATCGGTCCCTGAACGTTTGCCACGCGTTACCCCAAAATGGCCGACGAAAGAGCCGCTACTCAACAGCGATGTTATCCCGACCGAGAACTAAACGGAAGTGCTTTAGCGGAGCTAGTCTACCTGGAGTGACCAGATCGTTCTTTGGACTGGTGTGACGAGTTGGTCGTCGTAGGGTTTGTGCCACCCAGCCGGGTAGGTGGAAGTGGACACTTCAGAGAACCTCAGCTAAGTGCTAAATAGCGTTAGATTTATTATTTTCTTTTTTTCCTTGTGTTTGGGAAAATTTGTTATTTGATTATCCCTTTGCGCACCATATATTTTTAATTAGTTTAGAGCGACCTATTTATCTTAGCGGCCTGTGTGCTCACATAGTCGCGCGGTAGACCGAACTTGAGTTTTTTATTCCACCCCCAATTACTTGGCGGGGGCCATATTTCCGTTTCCTGCGCTAATCGTGTAGGAAACGGATATCTCCGTTCCCTGATTTGGGCACCTGGAATACGCTGTTATATAATATTTCACTTTTCGCATGGCCCTTCGCTCGCTACGGGGGCCCAAGAAAAGGAAACTAACCAGGTGCCAACCCAAACTAACCCAAGACACCCAAAATCAAGAAAAAAACTGTTTAGAAACTTAACCTAACAAAAAATAAAAAAAGCAACGGGGTTGAACCCGGGCCGCCGAAGTGAGACCTAACCATCTAATCTAGACCTCTCGACCACGAGAGCTTTTGCCGCAAATTGATTGCATCGCGAAGACATGGCGCGATTAGGTACGTTAACCACTTAGGGAACGGAGATGCAGGTTTCGCATCCGTTTCCTACACGATTAGCGCACTCGGTTGCGCTAGCCGAATAGGAAACGTAAAAATGCTGGAGGGGGTTCTTAAGCGTTTAAGTAGCGCCTACTTTTTCTAACTTTAATTTTTATAAAGTTTGGTCGACCACTGATAATTTTTCTTTTTTACTTATAGCTAAGTTCTTATCAGTTAGTTTAGTTTTTTTGGGGATTCATACTCTCATTCATACCTCTTTAAAGAAAAAAAAAGAGAACATATCAAAAGTTTTGGGCGTTCGCCATTTACTGTTGCGCTGTTGTTTTTTTTTATTGGCCCATCTGGTGCTTTGCAAATTAAGAGATAATTTTAATGATAGTTGTTTACGACCTTTTCTTATTCTTGTTCAGGGCTATTCTTGCGGCCCCTTTTTTCTGTTTTCTTTATTGAATAAAGTGATAGTATTGTTTTTGCGGCGTTTTATTTGGCTCAACAATATTTGCGCGTTTTACATTTCAGCTTATCTAGATTTAGGGGAAAATCCTTTCGGTAAATCTTACCGGCAGGGTTGATCTAGAGGAACTGAGGTCTTACAGCAAGTTCCGGGAACAACGCGGGGATTTCCAGTTTGGTCCGTAACGAATTCGGTGGCGCCCAAAGAACCTCTCTCCGGAGCTGCGGGCAAATTGCGCGCACACCTTACAACTTGCTACGGGACCTTACGTTCCGATCTTGCCGGGTGTTTATTTTAATGAAGGAGATCTGGTCGAATTCAGTAAGTGGTTATTATTACTACTGTCGGTGGAGCTCGTCATAGATTCACGAGCATTGAACAACTTTTTTAAAATAGGAAGAAAAATAAATGTAATTATTTTAAACAATAAAAAAAATAATAACATTTCCATTTACACGGAAAGCGTGTCCCGTCGTAAAGGTTTTTTTGATATAAATTGGGAGACAAGGGTACTGTCATCTGCAAAACTGTAAACAGGATTATTCGTTTCGATCAGCAGGTCATTAATATAGATGAGGAACAGAGTTGGTGAAAGTATTGCGCCCTGAGGCACGCCCGCGTTAATGGTGAATGTGTCTGAGGTGTCCATCGATTGCAACGTGCAGAGATCGGTTCTTAAGGAAACTGGCAAGCCAGCTGCAGAGAGAGGCTGGCAGTCCGAAGGACGGCAGTTTGTTGAGCAGTCCGTCATGCCAAACTCTGTCGAATACCTTCGAAATATCCAACGCAATCGCTCGAGACTCTCCGTAGTTCTCCATTGCCATGAGTGACATAGGCCAATATATCTTCTCTCGATCTCTCTTTGCGAAAGCCGTATTGATTATCGCTGATTATTCTGTTGTTCTCGAGGTAGTTGAGTAGTTGCTGATTGACCACACGTTCCATGACTTTGGAGATTATTGGAAGCAAGGCAATTTGGCGATAGTTTGAGGGCGTGGTTTTCTTGCCTTTTTTTTGGAACAGGTTGCACTCGAGCGACTTTCCAAGAAGATGGGTAAATCCCTTCTCCGTAAGATAGAGAAAAAGCCTGGAAAGAACAGGTGTTAGTTCGTTGGCACAGTTCTTTAACACGATCGCAGATATTTCGTTCGGTCCTGATGCCTTTTGCCTATCTAGTTCTTTAAGGATTTTACGAATATCACGGTGATGAAACCTGACTTCTGCCATGGTAGTGTTGATGTTCGATGTGGTGGGGAGAGCCTTGCCTTGGGCCCTTGGGGGACGTCTAAGGTAGAGTGCGATGAAAACATTTTGGCGAGCATGTTTGCTTTTTTCCTTGGCTGTAGTCGCCGTGATGCCACGTTCGTCTCTCAAAGGTGGGAGAGACGTTTTTGTAAAGTTATTACTTACTGCCTTTGCTACCATTAGCGGCTAGTTTCCAAGATGCATTCCGTTTACAATTGGTCGGGGCTTGGAATACGTCAGTTGACTTCGCGATGATTGACTTGCATCTTACTGCTGCTCCCCGATCGGATTTAAGTACAAATACTACCTGTAAATAATTGTTTGTGTGAATCGTTATTGGAAAAGATGTTAGATTGGGTTGTTGTACTGGATTTTTTTTATTTTTTGTCCTGATTTTGGACTTGCCTTGGGTTAGTTTCTACCCAAGATGAAATAGACAACTTTTATGGTAAACTAAACGAAAACCAAATAGAGAACTGTTACTGATTACTGGTGATCTCAATGCGAAGATTGGTGACACGAGTCAAGATAACCACATGAGAAATGTGGCAGGAAAATATGGCATTGGCACACGAAATGAGCGGGGAGAAATGCTCCTAGACTTTTGCGCAGAGAACGGTCTCTACAGAACTAACTCCCACTTCAAACATCATATTCGAAGGTTGTACACATGGCGATCTCCCGATGGAATCACCAGAAATCAAATATATTACATCTTAATAGTCAAAAGATGGAAATCATGAATACGAGATACAAAGACCTATCCCGGGATGGATTGTGGCAGTGATCACAACGCTTTAGTAGCAGAAATATGTATCAAACTACGAATACCAATTAAACCAAAGAATACAACGAACAGGTGGGATTTGAACAATAACCTCTCATATCGAGTTGAAGTCACACAAACTCTGACAAATTTGAACCTAGAAGGAAGTCACAGATGAATGCAGAACAATTATGGACGAAATTTAGAGATATTCTTAAAGGGGCAGCTGAAAAATGCAAACCCTGTGGAGAACAAAAAAAGCAGTGGATATCTAATGAAACGTGGATTTTAATTGACAACAGAAAAAAGATTAAAGCGAGGGGTTTAGATATCGAAAATCGCCTCATAACATACAACGAAATGACAAAAACTATCAATAGAGCTACTCGAAGAGATAAAGAGGCAGTCATATCGTCAATATGTGAGGAAATCGAAGACCACTCATACAAAAATGAACCAAGGGATCTGTTTCTTAAAGTCAAACAACTAACTCGAAAATTCCAACCCTGCTCACTCCCTGTGAAGGACGAGTCTGGAAAACCTCATAAAGGAATCGGAGGTAATATAGCGATGGCAAAACTACTGCAGTGTTCTAATGAACGAAGAACACAAAAGTAATCAGATATCAACACAACCAGAACAACTTGAGCCACCGATACTTAGAACTGAGGTGGACGCAGCTCTTAAAAAACTAAAGAATAGGAGATCGGCAGGACGAGATGGAATTGTTACTGAGATGTTGAAGGCAACCGGAGAAGTGGGACTAGACATTATCCATCATATCTGTAACAAAATATGGTCAAACGGAAGATGACCAACAGAGTGGACGGAATCAGTGTACATTTCGTTGCACAAAAAAGGGGCAAAAGATGTTTGTGAAAATCATAGAATAATAGCTTTAATTAACCATGCGAGTAAAATAATGCTCTACATAATTCAAGAGCGACTAAAGCCATATCTACTTCCACAAATTTCTAAAGAACAAGCCGGTTTTATCCCCGGTAAAGGAACCAGAGATCAACTTGTTAATATTAGACAAACAATTGAAAAATGCCATGAATTTAATGTACCAGCGAGCTTCTGTTTTCTAGACTACTCAAAGGCGTTCGATACCGTCAAACGGAACCCCCTATGGATAGTTTTAAGGGAAATGGCAGTACCGCAACACTTAATATATTTACTAAAGATCTTATACTATTCTAACAGTGCCTTCGTTCGTATAAATAACGGAACATCAGAGAGCTTTACCATTAGTAAAGGTGTACCACAGGGCTGCTTTCTCTCTCCCATCCTGTTTAACATCTACGGAGAATGGATTATCCGCAAAGCAACAGAGAACTGGAACGGAGGTATGTCGATAGGTGGCCAGAAGATCTCGAATCTAAGATATGCCGACGACACAACAATTCTGACTAGTTCAGAAGAAGATATGACGGAAATCCTACAGCGGATTGAAATATACAGTGAAGAAGCTGGTCTTAAACTTAATCGGTCACAGAGTTGTATTCTGGTAGTAGATAGAGCAAACACCCTACCGCAACATTTTGAAAATATTCGGGACATACCAAGAAGAGATGAAGTTATTTACCTCGGGGCACGTATTTCGAACACCGGTAACTGCGAAGAAGAGGTGAAAAGAAGAATAGGGATGGCAAAATCGGCATTATTTCAATTGACCAAAATTTGGAAAGATCACCACATCACAAAACAAACAAAGAAAAGGTTGATGGGCTCCCTAGTGTTTCCTATTGCTACATATGGCTCTGAATCCTGGACACTTAACGCAGCGTGTCGCAGAAGAATTGAAGCTTTTGAGATGATTTGCTACCGACGCATGTTAAGAATTCCTTGGACTGCGCGGAGAACCAACCTCTCCATTTTAAGAGAATCAAATAACCGTCTAAATAACCAGCGGCTACTACCGACAATTCAACGTCATATACTACGTTTCTTTGGTCATGTAATCAGACGAAACGGGATGGAAAAACTGTGCATACAAGGCACAGTCGATGGTAAAAAAAGAAGGGGTCGGTCACCCGTGAGATTTATAGATCAAATAAATAGTATCACTAATCTATCTATGACCGAGGTGATGAGAGCAGCAGAAGACAGGGAAACATGGCGGGCGGTTATCAACTCTAAGTAACACGAGGGGTCACGATACTCGGAATAGAGTTACGACTAAGAAGAAGAAGATTGGGTTAGTTTTGGTTAGTTCCTGTTTGTTGAGCCCCCGTAGCGAGCGGAAGGCCATGTGTGAAGTGTAATATTTTAAGAGCCGTACTATAGTGGATATACAGCAGCTTGCACGTGTTTCTGCGAATATATTCCATTGCCTATTTCATTCAATACATATTACCACAAAGAATCCACCTTCTTCTTGTGCATATTACAACCATAATAACGTCCAATTGTTTTGACCAATAATAAACGGAATGCATCTTGGGAGCTATCCTTTCCTTTTTTTTATGGCAGTGGCACACACACTAAAGGGAGACTCTATGGCGCTCGACGAGCGGTGTGTGTGCGAAGATGTTGATTGACACGGCTCTTGAATATTTGTAAGTTGTAATTAGTGGGAAACAGATGTCCTGGGAGTGAGTTCCACAGCGATGCAGTGCGCCAGACAAAGGAGTTCTTGTAAAGCGATGTTCTAGGTGTTTCCAGTTGTACGACGAACTGGTGCGCTCTTGCCGTCTGTCGTGACTGTCTGACAGGAGCTGCCAGGGGCGGGATAAGGCGGACCAAATCCTGGGAACATCTGCCGTGAAAGTATCTGTAAAACAGAGATATCTCGGCTACATGTCTGCGGTGTTCCAGACTATCTAGATTCCGGGTCGCCGACGAGACGCACAGCTCTCTTCTGAATGGAATCCAGCAGCTTTAGGGTGTGCTTTGGTACGGCACCCCAGATATGTGAGCAATATTCTAAGCACGGTCTTATTTGCGCTTTATAGAGCAAGAGCAACTGCTGCGGTGTATAGAGTTTTTTGTTGCGAAATAGCGCACCAAGCTTCTGGGAGGCTGATTTTGCGATGTTAGCAACGTGGTCATGCCAGGACATATTGCTGTTGACCGAGATACCCAGCAGTCCGATTGACGAGGATGAAGGAATGGTCGACCCTGCCATAATGATGTCAGGGCCCGCTGTATTGGCCCTCTTGGTAAACGTGGCTGCTTGGGTCTTTGCTGCAGTGAACTGGACCAAATTTCGGTCGCCCCAAGTTTGAACTTTCTCCAGGTCTTGATTAATTGCTGTAATCTGCTCCTGTCTGCGGTGATGAGTCTCAGTCGCTGGTAAGGGTTTTTCTGATCTAAAGTAGGAGACAAAGGTCTGCAAAACTGTAAACAGGATTATTTGTTTCGGTCAGCAGGTCATTAATATAGATGAGGAACAGAGTTGGTGAAAGTATTGCGCCCTGAGGCGCGCCCGCGTTGATGGTGAATGTGTCCGAGATGTGTCCATCGACTGCAACGTGCAGAGATCGGCTCTTAAGGAAACTGGCAAGCCAGCTGCAGAGAGAGGCTGGCAGTCCGAAGGACGGTAGTTTGTTGAGCAGTCCGTCATGCCAAACTCTGTCGAATGCCTTTGAAATATCCAACGCAATCGCTCGAGACTCTCCGTAGTTCTCAATTGCCATACTCCATATATGAGTGACATAGGCCAATATATCTCCTGTCGATCTCTCTTTGCGAAAGCCGTATTGATTATCGCTGATTATTTTGTTGTTCTCGAGGCGCTTGAGCAGTTGCTGATTGACTACACGTTCCATGACTTTGGAGATTATTGGAAGCAAGGCAATTGGACGATAGTTTGAGGGCGTGGTTTTCTTGCCTTTTTTTGGAACAGGTTGCACTCTAGCGACTTTCCAAGAAGATGGGTACATCCCTTTTCCGTAAGACAGAGAAAAAAGCCTGGAAAAAACGGGTGTTAGTTCGTTGGCGCAGTTCTTTAACACGATGGCAGGTATTCCGTCCGGTCCTGATGCCTTTTGCGTATATAGATTTTTAAGGATTTTACGAATATCACGGTGATGAAATTTGACTTCTGCCATGGTAGTGTTGATGTTCGATATGGTGGGGAGAGTCTTGCCTTGGGGGACGTCTAAGGTAGAGTGCGAAGAAAACATTTTAGCGAGCATGTTTGCTTTTTCGGTTGCGGTGTAGTCGCCGTGATGCCACGTTCGTCCGTCAAAGGTGGGAGAGACGTTTCTGTAAAGTTGTTACTTACTGCCTTTGCTACCGACCAGAAATTCCTGGAGCCACTGGGGCATGGCAAAAGTTTATTCCTGATCCTTTGATTGTGTTTGTCCTTAGTTTCGTCGATAACACGCTTACATTCGTTTCTCGCTTCGACCAAATAATTGCGATTTTCAGCGGTCTGATTTTGCTGCCAGTACTTGTAAGCTTGCTGTTTCCTACCCACAGCTCTTTCGCATCTTCTGTCGAACCAGGGCTTTCTTGCGTGATCTTTTCGCAGCAGACTGACTGGTCGTCAGCGCCAAAGCAGACGTCGAGCCAAGGAAAATCTAGGTAGAACTCCCTTAGATCGTCCCAGTTTGCAGAATTGTAATGCCAGATTTTGCGAGGCAATGGTGAATCCTTCTGTATGAGTGGCAATTCACAAACCGTTGTAATAAGTTTGTGGTCGGAAGTACCAACTGTAACTCTGTACTGGTCAGGATTGGTGGTTAGAAAAAGATCCAGGAGGGCGGCGATTTCGCCCCTTTCTGAGATTCGAGTTGGTTCGTCTACAATTTGAGAAAGCCCGCAGCTGATGGCGAATGCTTCAGCCTCTCTACCTTCGTTGTCGGTCTTGTTGTGATGTTTGAGCCAGTTGGTGTTGTGGGCATTGAAGTCTCCCAGAACGATTATTTCTGAACTGGGGTGATCAACCTGTATTGAGTCAAAAGTGGTAGCTAGTGTTGAAAAAAAAAACTTTGGTAGGCTCTATCGCTCGGAGGGCGATAGAGACAACTTATAAACTTGGTTAATCCCTTGGCGGTGTACTTGAGCCACATGACGTCAAGGTTGTTCGGTTCGAGTGTTTCCTCTCGGTGACATGAAAGGTCGCTTCGGACAAAAAGGCATATTCCGAACTTATGTCTAAATCGGGTATGTAAGTCGTAACCAGGATAAGTGTAGTTCACTCTTGTTGTTGTAGAACATACTTGTATTTCTGTACGGGCTAGTATGTGTGGTCTATTTGGTTGTAGATGTTGGTGTACCGAATTTATGTTTGTATTTAGGCCTCTTATGTTGCAGAAATCAATTCTAAATTGGTTGGGTATCTTTGCTGTCTGTGAAATGCGGAATGAAGGGCTCCCAGGGCCACCCAGTGCCCGGAGATCCGAATGGCTGGGGAGTTTACCTCCGGAATATTTTGATCCTGGAAGCACCATCATGTCCATATTATTATATTCCTACTGTGGAACCCGGAACCACCAGCGCGGAAACGGAACGTGATTCGGGAAAGCCACATTTAGCGCTTCCCAGTTCTGGTGGGGTGGTCTTTCACCGGCCGATGCGAGTAGGCGTATGCATCTACCACCTAGGGCCGCTTCCACTGGATGCATTGGCCTCACCTACCAGAAATTCCTGGAGCCACTGGGGCATTGCAAAAGTTGATTCCTGATTCTTTGATTGTGCTTGTCCTTAGCTTCGTCGATCACACGCTTGCTTCGACAAAATAATTGCGTTTTTCAGCGATCTGATTTTGTTGCCAGTACTTGTAGGCTTGCTATTTCCTATGTAACAGGCTACGATACCTATAAGCATTTATTTTTTTTCTGGACGAAATGGCGAAGGATCAAAATAAAAATGTACGTGGAAGTCGACTGACAATTTATCTATTTCTGGAGGGAAAATAATCAAATATCACATTATTTATTAAAATAGACTACAAAGATTATATGATAGATTGTTTACAGATTAGCCGAGTAATTGGAGTTTGGTCTATAATGCATGCAGAGTTATATTTTAAGGTTATTTAGGGATATCTAGCACTGTAATTATAACTTACTTTTTTGTACACTTGATGGTCATTCTGTGGTAATTTTCTCGTTGATTTATACTTGATAATATATTGTTTTGCTTAGGTGATTACGGAATATTTCCACTTTGGGAATGAAACATTGACGTTTGTTAGAAGTATGTCATGTCACTTCGAATTTGAACCATAGATTAATAGACAATCGGAGGAAGTCGCATCGTCGATATTGACTCGAGAACCACTCTAATTCGCGTTGCATTTATTGTAGGATTTAGCTATCATACGCTTGAAGTTGCTGATTATATTGGATGGTATCAATGTTTAGCCCTCTAGGCTTGCATATTGACGCAGTATTACACGGACTCTCCGTTATTAAAGTTCGATAATATTTCAGCTCGGAGTAGATTCTACCGACGCGAACGAAATTGGTCTATGTTTCACATAGTCTGTGGGGGATAATTTTGGCGGTATAAGTGACAGCTTTCTGGACAAGCGCGTTTCCTTCAGGGTCGACACGGTTGCCAAGTTAATGCCTTATTTGGCATAATGCTATTAGTGGCGTATGTTGGTTGTAATTTTAAACTGCCGTATAACGCGTGGGTTATATATTCCAACCAAGCATGTAAAAGTATGTGCCAACTGATTCAAATCATTTCGATAGTGAGTCCCTTTAGCGCTTGATTTGGCGAATCCGGTAGTATGACATAATAACTTTCTAACACTTTGTCACAAATAGGGACGCTTCTGGCAACATAGTATGTTGGGCCGGCGCGATGTTAATTCTGCTAGCCTCGTCATTTTCGGAGCAAGCCAATTTAGTCTTATGTGATCTTGAAGGAACCAGTAGGTTTCAGTGCCCAGCTCTCGAAATTGGGAATTTTCGTTGAGATACTGATATTTAGTGTGAAATATACAGTGCCCTAGTTAGGGGATTATTAAACTAAGCCCTTGAGCAGGATTGTGGTCGTCGATGGTTTCTCGTCTGATGGATGATTGTAGATGAAGGAAGATTTGTAGATTCGACCACCTGTACCCACGTTTGGGGATTTGATTTTCGAGAGCTGCCACACACTTGAACCCCGTTTAACATCTAAAGGGGCTTCTATTTTTGGATTTTTGGATTTCTCTTTTTGGATGTTTATTTTGGGATCATTGGTTATGGGCCTTCCATTGTCCTCTTACGTTCCGGTTTCCTACCTGGGTTTCGAGACTGCATACTGAGACTCCTCCGACAACACGTGATTTCGGAGTAACCATCAAGTTGACTGCGTGTCTCGCTGTCTGATCCAAGCCTCAACGCATACGGAGTGTGTCTTCTCGACCTTGACGCTCCAGTGATTCGACGAACACTGTTGGCTTGATAACGTATCAGATAAGTCTTAATTTAGGATATTATCTAGTGTATTTTGGGACTTTTATTTTATTTCATTTTATTATTGTGTTTTATTTGATTGGTGATTTAGGCTGCTTAAATTAAAGTTTCGGATGAATTTGCATAATGAAAGTATTAATGGTTTGACTTGATTTAAAATATAGTTACCATCAAGTTATTTGGGAGTAACGAATTATTGTCAATAGTTAGCATAGGTATACTGGATTATCCAGCTAATCCGGATAGTTTTGGCGTGTTATTAATTCATTTCAGCGTAGTCTTGATGGCGTGTTTTACTTATTTTCAGCGTCGTATAATATAAATATTTTTGAAACTGTTCGCATATAAGCATAGCGTATCGACGCGTAATCATATAGGTTTACCTCTGGTACGGATACTATTTAATAGGTGAATATTTTACTTACATGAATCTAGTACATTTGAACTAGTACGTTAACTTCTCGCTTATTGATTAGAGTTATTTAGATGTAGAAGTAGAAGAAGTTATCATATTTTTGTATCGTATAGGTTGATAGCACCAATCAAGGGCATGTAAACGACACGTGATCACGTCTTCGTATTTATAGGGCGCCGTAGTTATAACATAAAGTACCTATTTAACATTAAACCGTTACTTTTAATATTCCATCTTTAGCATACATTTATATATTAATTGTCATAGCTACATATACAGGAAATTCTTGTAGCAATTATTTTTCTTATTTAATTCAAAAGTATAGCCACCAATACGGAATATACACTTGTTATTTTTGTTTAATTGGGGTGATATTTCTTTTTGTTTCCCCTTCCAAGTTTTTCAATAGGTTACAGCGGGGAGGAGAGCAATTCGTGGTTATTGGTCGAATCTCACTGAAGATTCAACATCAGGGCATGGCGGTAAGTTAACCGCGTGGCGCTCAGGCATTATAACTCACCACGACCCTTCTCCACTGTCTGAAAGCTGGGGGCCGCCATTGTTCCTGCACTAAAGGCTGTACCACCGATTGTGAACTTGGAGATTATTGTGAAGTTGGAGAATATTGTAAACTTGTATATTTATGTAAATTAGGTTTGTATTTGTTTGGGAACTGAGCGTTACACCTACCTACAGCTCTTTCGCATCTTCTGTCGAACCAGGGCTTTCCATTTGACGGTATCTTAATGGAATTTGGGATGTATGCTTCCATTCCTGAGGAGATTACTTGCGTGATCTCTTCGCAGCAGACTGACGGGTCGTTAGTGCCAAAGCAGACGTCGAGCCAAGGAAAATCTATGTAGAACTCCCTTAGATCGTCCCAGTTTGCAGAATTGTAATGCCAGATTTTACGAGGCTTTTACTATACAAGGAAGTTTCAAAGAAGCTTCCCCCAAGAAGAGTGATCAGCTCATTCTACACAACCAAACCAACGATAATGTACGAGTGCCGCTAGATACTCGTTACTCACGCAACGCTCCATAATGTTCGCAAGAATTTCGAACAGTGCCTTTATAATTGGATGCACATTTTCAACATTTACTTCTTTGACAAAAGTGGTAAGAATGTTTGTTACTTTTACATTTCATTCATTCAAAGAGCACGGCTCCATTACAAAGGGTATTCACTTCTCTTTAATTGAATATCCTTTGTGATAGGATATCAACAGAAAATGTGTGTAATAAATCAATTAAAGTACAGGATTAGAAAAACATATTATTGAAAAAAAATTGTCGTTACTAGGTAAGCGGCTTTAAAGGATATATCAGACAAGTGTTAAATCCATTAATTTTATCGATAATACAATCTGTAGATTCATTTTTTCTGAACAACTGTAAATCACGTGTAGCATTTTTGACTTACGTATAATGATTACATTACACTCGGATGATTATAACATTCGTCTTAGGCTCATGTAATAAGCATCCTCCTGTAATATAGGCTACAGTATACGCTCGTTAAATAATATGCTGTTCTAATATAATATAATTATATTTCTTACCATCTTTTATAGGATCTTCTAAACTATTTCTAATCAGCTGGTAGATGTACATATACTGCTTCTACAAATGTAATAAAAAAAAAACGGGTTATAGATCAGCAAGATATGTTTCTGGCAATTTCCAATTTAGTCTAAGATCAATGTCAAGTAATTCAATTTTCATGAGAGAGAAAGATATATTTTTGGACTATAGCCGCATCGACTGCCTTTTGTCATTTAGCGACTACGATGCAACAATTAAGGCAACTATCAGCATTAAATATTAATTAATAATTAAATATAAAATAAATGAGGACACAACTAAAAGTATGCGATCAAAATATCACAGATAATAATCACAGTTTTAAATTATAAACGAAAAATAATTACCTCAGTCTGAACCATGCATTTTCTTTGTTTTCTCAATTCTAAGACCGTATTAAAAACATCAATTTTTTCCCCAGCTAGTAGGGCTCGGATTAAGATATCTGTTGCAATTATAGTTCCAGTTCTGCCAACTCCAGCACTAAAAAGATGAAACAGCAATATTAGAAAAAAATATCGACGGAGATACCACTCATCAATAATTGGATCGGTTTGGCTATTATATTCTTTTAAGCAAAGCTATTTTAAGTAATGTAGTTGTATATTTAGACTTCAGTCAATAGTTTCGGTTGGTGTAAGAGTTTGGTATAGTGAACTCCTGTTTCCAAAACTGTTCTGTTAAATTTTCAACGGGCTAATAATTATAATATTTTCTTATATAATATCACAAGAGAAATAATTTTGTCGACACAATTTCCGAAAGGTATGAAAGTTTGGGTTAGCAATTTCGCGAATGATATTTTTGGTATCAAAATCACGAGCCGGCAGGCGAGTGATTTTGTCAAAAATGTCGAGCGAAATTGCCGAAAAGCAACAAACTTGAATAAAACCTTGAGAATAATTTTGCCTACACAATTTTTTCTCTAGTGGTATTCGTCATGACTATTTCACGAGAAGAACTAGACAATGCACCGTATTAACAAACAGAAGCTTACTAAAAAGAAGCTTTATAGTAGAGTGCCACTTATAACTTATTTTGACTTGTGTGGGCACCTCGGGGTTACAAGCTGAAATTTGCACAGAATGAAGGTTTTATTTTATTAATTCAAAATCCGAAGGTAATAAAAAATCATAACGGGCAAAAAGGCAGTATACCTAAAAATAGAGATTATTATATGAACGTGTAGGATATTAAATTATGAATGTTTTCATATAAAATTCATGTATATTTTTGTACGAATTATATACTTTATTATTGCTTGAAATATGCAGATTACATTGGCCCTTACGGCAAAATATCTCAAAAAATTGAAATATCTCTCTTCGAACCTGGATAAAATCTGATTGAAATTATTCATTTTTGAATTCACCTCGCATTCTCTCCGAAATGAAGGCACAAATCAAAAATTTTTATTATTGCAAAAAGTTTGCCTTAAGTATCTAGAATATATAGGTGCAAGAATACATTTTTTTGCTCAAATGGTAATGACAAAATAGAATTAAATGTAAAAAAAGTAATTTTCTTTTAGCCGCGCCCGTCCGATCTCGCGCTGCCCGAGTACTCTCGCATCTCACATTTCTCCATAGCTTCCTCTCTCTCTCTCTCTCTCTCGCCTATTGTACAATACAATAAGTGCTTTTACAACCATTACGGGTTAGAATACTAATAATAATAATAGCTATTATTATTTGAATAATGTCAATGAAGACATTTTCAATTATCCTTAAATTTATTTTTCCTATACGCTGTTAGGTAATAAAGAGGTAGAAAAAAAACCATATACTTAATGCAACTGCTATTAAAAAAGACTAGCTTTTATTCAGAATAGAAAAACTCAAAATGTAAAAAATCTTTATAATAACAAAATCTATTTATCTTCAGTGTCTGTATCTTCTTCACGAATAG
Source organism: Pissodes strobi (assembly GCA_016904865.1). NCBI lineage: Eukaryota > Metazoa > Arthropoda > Insecta > Coleoptera > Curculionidae > Pissodes > Pissodes strobi. Next base: position 138,477 of record MU182324.1, read on the forward strand.
ACACAATGACACCAATATTGCCTTCCAGTATTTTTTTTTGCATGATCCTACGCAACCTATTTAATTTCTTCTACGTGTACAAGCTTTGCTTTCATACAATCTAATAAAAAATTATTTGATTAAGTTTTATTATGTACCGATTTAATCTAATAAGTTACCTTTTTTACATCCAAAACAGTGGAATTTATTTATCCACTCTGTTTTTAGTTAAAAAAAACAGTTAACGAACTTTTTATCTGAACGAGCACTCTCATAAAACGAATTTCAAGTTCGCAACTATCAGCCCCGTCCCCAGGCTTTAGGCCGCCCGACGCGAGCAGGATTTGGCCGCCCCTTACAACAGACCAATAATTAAGGAGTCAATATTGACCTATCCGGCGAATAGGCGCCCGCGCGGCTTTTTAACCGGTAGGCGGTAGGTTCCAGTATAAGGAGATGAATTGCAGGGTCTATATTTTCATGGTAGATGTACAACGTGGGGGCTACCTGGAATTAAATCGGGGATGCCGGAGCTCGATTTTAAAGAAGAGTTTTGGGATGCTAGATGGAAATGGCGTGGTTTTTTTCGCGATTTCTGGCTAAACGGGAGTTCGGAGAGAAATTTTGCCGCTACCAAACCAAACTCCACAGCGGAGTCGGGGTTGACCGGTTAGTGGGTAACCCCGTTTCCCGAATTTTTATCGAGAAGTGGGGGAAATCGCGAAACACGCTTTTTAACGGGTAGATTCAGGTAGAAAAATGAAGAATTTCGGCAAACGAAAAAAACCGTATTTTCATATCGACATAACCTTCATTTTGTCCCATAGGAGCCGGAACCTACCTGGAACCTATCGGTGGAACCTATAGGTTTTTTATTCGCTCAATTTGAAATTCGGCGTGTAGGTAGAGGACCTCAAGGCCGACAAAAAAGATTCTTTACAAAAAAAACAATGTTCTTAGTTTTCGAGAAATCGGCCGTTTAAATTCGAGAATGGTCGCAGTGGCGTGCGCTGTCAATTAGAAGAGGGTAGGCAATGTAATAGAAAATGACACATAAGGAGTAAGCCCACTGCAGGCGGCGCCGGAGGCACAAAAAATTTTCAGGTGCCACTCCCAAAGACGTTAATTTTGAGCTTCCAAAAAAATTATGCATACAGCCTTTTCGATTCGAGTTTCGCCAAAACTATGCAAAAAATGGTTAGTGGACTGGTCTTATTTTTTGAGGCATTTGAAAAATTATTTAAATCAATATACCCTGGTTTACTCCACGCATTTCCTTCTTTACCAAAGAGTAAGCATGGCCCACAATACATTTTATTTTTATGACGACACCCGCAAAGCCACATAATTGTCATATTTTTTTTATTAAAATATCGAGGATTTGTCTTGTTGCTGCACCATTTTCAAGTCCGGGCCAATTCTACCAATCTTAACAACATTTTGTTTTTCGGCAAATGTCATACTGGTAAAGAACATAGTGCTAATACGTTTTTCCAGACAGTTTACAATGTCATCGCACTGGCACTCCATAATAAAAAGCACAATAACTATTCACAAAATCTTTATAACCAACAAAACTAAACCACAAAGAAAACAACAACCCCTTGTATAGGTACTAAACTAACTAAACTTTCAAAACAAAAATTAAACGCGCAGATTTTGGCCGACACTTGCATCGTTGCGTCGCGCGTCGGTTGGTGGGCCCATCCGCTTTGTCTCTTTTCTTTTTATGTATCGTTTCATTTGGCTATCTTTCTTCAAGCCCTGCTTTTCGTTTGCATACTGAATCCAGTATTGACGGTCTAAATGCATGCCTTCGATTTGTTATGCGATGCTTTTTAGCGGATTGCCGTCGGAGAAATTATTCCGTTTAATATAGGTAGCGTAATATGAGGGTTAGTATGTGATGTTTTTCTATCATATAATTCATATTTTAATTGGCGCTTAAGTTTTTAAATTTGGATTATCCTTATTAGTAAAATTATAATTTTTATTATCGGAATTAAAATTAAATGGGTAAATATACAAAATGTCAAAACTTCAGGGTAGGCACTGCATTTGTGCTTTCATTGTGTGTACGCTACTGAACGGTCGTAGCTCCAAAACTACGAGCATTGTATAAAAAGAAATAGTAGGATATTTCCTGTGCTGAGTTTTCTCCCACAGTTACCATCGAGACACGAACGTCCCCATCTATATTACAAGACGGAAACTAATTTAGGCGAGACATAAGAAGATTGTTGACATAATGGTGAATGAGTTTTCATTGTTATTCAGCGGGTAGATTTGATTGCCAATAGAGGACTCTGACTCCAAACTGAAACTTAATTCGGGGTTGCCAATGTGCCGATTTTTTAGTTGGAGTTGTCGAAGAACGATAAATAATGTTCTTGGGGGTTTCCCGTAGAAATGGGAGTAGGTTAGGTATTTGTTTTTGTTTTCTTTTTCATTCGTTCAGCGCGCCTTGTAGCTTTTCCACGAGTGTGTGTTGCGGTTGTGTTACTGTGTTAGTAATTATTTCATGTGATTTTTCACACTGTTTTTGATTAATTTAGTTGTTCGGAAAGTGGATATTAACTAGCGTTTACTTTTCACTTTACAAAAACTTTCCAATTTAGTTGAATTAGTGACTACCCTTTTGTATTTTACATTACATAAACAAAATGTCTGTGTGTGTTTACACAAACTGCAAAAACTCAAAGTGGCGTAACCCATCGGTCACTTACCACCGGTTTCCGTCCATAAATCGCATTGGGGAGGAACATTTTAATAAGTGGGTGATTAATTGCAGTAAGTACATACTTAAATTGTTCATATTGTTTTTTATCCATTAGGTAAATAGGTAGCAACAACAGGCACGCCCCGTGAGTATTTTCACAGGTGGGGCAAAACTTGTGGGCAACTAATAATGTCATCCTAACAAGCAAAATACCTTTTTTAAAACTAAGGAAAACCAAACCAAATTTTAATTATATGTTGAATCTAGAGTCTATTAAATCTACACGTGTGGGGTGCGGGCGTAATTAAATGTAAACAGAAACAGAAGTTTATGAAAATACAATGTGTATATTTCAGCATTGTATAAAAAATACAATCATTTCAACCAATTAGTATATGCCTAACCCAAATGTTTTGCAATAGTACCCATATTTTCACCTAGCGGTTCGAGGGGTCAGTCGGTGACGTCGCCCCGCACGTGATATATGAGAACGGCCGTCGACATATATTATATCTGCCTCTTTTTAACGTCCTATATAGCACAGGGCGTATGTTTGTTTCTGTCTATTTCAGTGCATTTTTATTGGCAATATTGGCATATAAACTTTTGAGGTGAATTTGAAATACGGCCGAGTGCTGATTGATGTTATCCTTGTATTCTTATTATATATACAATGATGATACGTACAGGGTGCGCAAAAACTTAGACATTTTCAAAAAATCTTCTTTTAAAACCGATGTAATAGTTCAAAAAGAGTCCAAACAACAAACAATGCATTTTTATTATGTTTTTGGTTAATCTAGTTTTTTAGTTATGCCCCTAGTTTCTACTTACAAAAAAGTTATAAATATTATTTTGTTTTTAAAAAAATCTCAACAATCTCTAAGTTTATTGAGACTACGCTCTAAATTTTGTTATGCCAAATAAGTCTTTTGCAAAAATAATTTAAAAAATTATAGGTACAGGGTACAGGGTGATCCCCTATAATGTCGCCACGCCCCCCTTTAACTTTTTAATTTTAAAGCCTAGTTCTCAGAGCTTCGACTGTCGCCAGCTACACTCTCTCTGGCCAATAGGAGACAAGGAACGTCATAACCCCTAACCCCCTCCACAGTGTCGCCAGTTTGTTGTCGCTGTAGTTGGTTTGAATCAACTTCACTTAATTTTCATTGGGGATATTGTGTAAAATGACAGATGGTTGACATCATCGAGACGTGACAGCTGTCGCTCGACATTGAAAAGGCAAGGAGTGGGGATTGTCGCGGGCGACAGTCGAAGTGTCCCAAAAAAATTAAAAGTATGGTTATGTCGGTACTCAAAATAGTTATTTTTGTTACAAGTACCTAAAATGGAGTTTTTCAGGAGGAATCATTGCTGTTAGCAGATGAGTCCTGAAAAACTTCATTTAGGTACGTGTGACAAACACTATTTTTTGTCATACGCTCCCAAAATTTAATTTTTATTTATACGCTTTTTGCAATTCTTCAGAACGCCTAAATTTGCAAATTTACCATAATTTTTGAAATCATAATGTACGACAAAGTTAGCTTAGAATTTGATATCGTAGCAACTATATTTGACAATTTTGTCATGTCATTCGAAATTTGACATTTAGACATATTCAGGAATTTTGGAATAGTCCGTAAAAGTTGCCATGACGACTTTTAGGGACTAGGCCTAAAAAGAAGCAACTTACGGACTCAAATGAGTCCGTAAAATAGCTATTTTTGGGAGCGTATGACTAAAATACTATTTTTTTGCGTATAAAAAATATTGGAAAAATTATCAGTTTACAGGGAAAAACAAAAAGTAAATTTTCTTTCAATGGAACACACCATATATGTATTTATTTTTCGATTCCTCGTAAAATTCTAAGCATATTTTATGTATGATGTTATACCTCTAGAGTTAGCAGTTTCATAGCTATAAACAGTTTAAAATCGGCACTTTGGCTACTTTTCACCTTGGTAGCAAGAAGATCATTAGAGATGTAGTAAGATGAATTTCACATTCCTATCTTAATTTTCTAAGAGCTATCTGATAGTGCTAACTGATGGTACCTACAGAGGTACCAGATTTGGTACCCATGGTACCGCCTGTCAGTTAGTACCGTTAGATAGCTCTTGAAAAGTTAAGATAGGAATGTGAAATTCATTTTACTCCATCTCTAATGATCTTCTTGCTACCAAGGTGAAAAGTAGCCAAAATACCGATTTTCAACTGTCTATAGCCACAGTATTTCATTTCTACCGTGCTATAGCTGTGAAACTACTAACTCTAGAGGTATAACATCATATATAAAATATGCTTAGAATTTTACGAGGAAACAAAAAATAAATTCATATATAGGGTGTTCCATTGAAAAAAAATTAACATTTTGTTTTTCCCTGTATACTGATCATTTTCCCAATATTTTTTACACGCAGAAAAAATAGTACTTTTCAGTACCTACATAACCATACTTTTAATTTTTTTGGGACACTTAAAATAAAAATGTTAAAGGGGGGCGACATTATAGGGGATCACCCTGTACAGGGTTTTTCCTCATAATGGGGCACAGAAAAAATGCTCAAATAAAAGTTTCAGGATTTATCCTGATAATTTTAAACAAACCAAAAAAAAACAAATGAAATGATTGTCAAAAAAACAAGAAAATGTCGATTTTTTACTTTCTTTTAATGGAATATATTAATACAATTATTTTACAATCCTTCATTTTTTAAAAATATATACAGTCGAACTTCGATAAGTCGAACGTCGATAACTCGAAATTTTGATAACTCGAACTGATCCTTCAAATCATTGCTTTAAGTCTGGAAAGTAAATGTATTTTGGTCTCGATAAGTCGAACTTCGATAAGACGAATTTCGCGATAAGACGAAATATTCTGGAGGAGGAACTTCGATAAGTCGAAATATTTCAAGGAGAACTGGTTGAGTCTGATTGTTAACAACGCTGTATCGATCGATTCGAGTGGGTCAGTAGGAATCGAAACGTGTGAGAGAACGAAGTGCGATAAAAACTGATGACTATTTTAAACGTAAAGATGAGAATATACACATCTAAACATTTATGTACATGTTGCGTATATTATGATCGCACAATATGTATATGTAAATACATACACTTATTACAAGCATATTATGTACATACACATATGTGTGTATGTACATAATATGCTTGTACTAAGTGTACGTAATTACATATACATATTGTGCGTACATATTATGTTCACAATATACGCAACATGTACATAAATGTTTAAATGTGTATATTCTCATCTCATATGTATTATGTCCATATTTGCATATAATTTAAGTTTTCTTCTTACTTTTCAATCTCTGTATTCAGTTTCATTCATATTGTTTTAAATATTTTTATGTATCTTGCATGCATACGATTTAGTAAAACTGTTTACATAATGAAACTGTTATGATAAAACAGATTATGTACATACTTTTCTAAAAATGTAGTAAACACACCTCGTCTCAATAACTCGAAGTTTCGATAAGTCGAATTTTTTTTTCGACAAATGCCGCTTCGAGTTATCGAAGTTCTACTGTAGTTAGTTTGCCTATGTTTGGACTAGCCGTTTTTTTAGTTATTTCACTTTAAATGACTCAATTTAGTTAGCCGCGTTTCTTGCAATGCGGGCAACAGCATCGTAACGCAGTAAATATTTATTGTCATGTTATAATATTTTGTTTCCCTTGGTGATCCATGCCTGGCGATAAGAAATCACATTATTTTCGCGCATTGCAGGCCTGGCTAACTAGACTAAGTTATTTAAAAAAAAACAGCTAGTGCAAACATAGGCAAACCATATATTTTTGAAAAGCGGAGGCTAAGGAGATCTTAAAACTGTAATAATATACCATAAAAAAAAACATTTACATTTAGGTACTTGTGTTCCAACAGTCAAAGTGGCGTAACCCATCGGTGATGATATTTTTTTTTGGTTAGTTTGTTTAAAATTTTCAGGAAAAATCCTGAAACTTAATTGGCCATTTTTAATGTGTCTCCTTAAATAAAGTTTCTAAAGGGGTGGCAAATTATAAGGAAAAAACCCTCTACCGGGTGTTTCACTATAAATGGAACCCCCCTTTAACTTTCGCAATTGACGTTTTAGAAAAAAAACGTCAAATACAAAAACTAAAGGGTATAATGTGAAGTTTTTTGTGCCATAGCACAGTTGTATACAGGGTGTTCTACTAAATGCGTGATTAAACAAAGTTTTATTTTTTTAAATGGAACACCCAATGTATAATAGGCAAAATCGACAGAGCTCGCTTTTCTGATTCCAAATATATAGGGTTTGCTACATTTATTTTCATTATTTCTCATAATTTTCATAAACTCGAATCTTAATTATTACGCCAAGGTGGCTATGGATGCTATGAGGGATATCATATATGCGTTTGTTTTCTTTGTAAAGCTATCATAACAAAAATGTGTTATCTAACGAGCATATATAATATTATTTTTACTTATAATCGAATAATAGCTTTACCAAGATGACACTATACAAAAATATGTATGAAATAGGAATATTAAAACTTCTAACCTTAAATTACAACAGTAAAAAAATGCTTTATAAAGTAAACTTTCTAAACCATAGTGTCATCTTAGTAAACTTATTATTCGATTATAAGTAAAAATAATATTATATATGCTCGTTAGATCACAAATTTTTGTTATGGTAGCTTTACAAAAAAAACAAACGCATATATGAAATCCGTCATAGCATCCATAGCCACCTTGGCGTAATAATTAAGATTCGACTTTTTGGCCGAAATAATGAAAATAAATGTAGCAAATTCATATATTTGGAATCAGAAAAGCGAACTCTGTCGATTTAGCCTATAATATATAGGGTGTTCCATTTAAAAAAATAAAACTTTGTTTAATCCCGCATTTGTGGAACACCCTGTATACAACTGTGCTATGCCACAAAAAACTTCACATCATACCCCTTATTTTTTGTATTTGACGTTTTTTTCTAAAACGTCAATTGAGAAAGTTAAAGGGGGGTTCCATTTATAGTGAAACACACGGTACATACCTATGTTGTTTACAAACTGTTTGCCAACTGAAAGAAATGTATTTTTATAAATTGCGATTATTGGTTTTCGTTAATTCCAAGGTTAATTCTTTACTTTGAAACAACATGTCCATTTTATTCAAAAATGATCCCTTAGTTCCGCTACTAAATGTTTATAAAATTAGATAATATTATATCGTGGTGGTGTCGTGGTGTGTTCAAGCTAGAGGGGTAAGCAGTATGGTAATATTTAAAAAATTTTAAAACGGCAAACGATACAGCGAAGCTTAAATTAGAAAAAAGTAGCGGACAATATACAGTCTGTCCAACGCAATGGCAATGTTACGTGATATCATTTCACTCTTTCTAACCCATTGACGTTAATCAGAACTATGACATACTCGATGACATATCATGCTATGATGTGACATTGCGATTGCATTGGACAAAGTGTACAGGGTGGCCCGTTTAAGAGGGGCCTATACCTTATCTCGAAAACTACGGGGGTTGGAAAAAAAAATTAAATACAAAAGTTATTCCTAATAAAATGATCTTTATTTTTTTTGTATTGTTTTAATCGTCACTTTTTTATATACAGGATGGTCAAAGAAAGTTACACTTTTTTAAATGAAACACCCTATATTTTATTACATTTTTGGATTCTACTTAAAATTCTAAGCATACTTGTTGTATGATGTTATACCTCTATATGGGAAACTTTTTTATTATTGGTTTCTCAGAAAATTTTATTCTTGATAAAAGTTGGTGCTTGCCCTAATATAGTAAATGAGTATTTCAAATTTTGCGTACTGCTTTTAGTGCGGGCGCAAATATCATTTTTCCGAAATCGCGTCAAGAGTAAAGTACCTTAATTTATAAAGATACAGCAAAATCTTATAAGGAAAAGTTCTTCCAAATTAAAAAAGTAATCTAAATATAAAATTTGAGTTAAGTACATCAACTTTTAATTTTTCTTTTTTTTTTCTCGATTTTTTCTTAAACGTTACGCCACTGGAGAATGTTTTGTTCTTTTGTTATTAGTATACTTGCCAAGTAACTTCAAAATTTATTTAAGATAGAAATTAGTTACATAGTTGCATAATGTTGCAGTTTTTCCAGAGATAATAGCCAGTTTAGGTATCAGTGTGTTGCAAACACATTTAAACACTTTTGATTCAAAATTTGTTCCACTCAAAATCATGAATAGACCCAACTCTTTTAATTTCATGTAAAACAACTAATAATTTATTTATCTTTTGCAACCGATGAGTAAAATATGCCCAAGTATCCTAAAAAGCCATATAAAATATTTAGTCTTGAAGAGTAGGCCATGCATTTGGAATAAAAACTAATAAATAGCAATAATTTTACTTCGCTCTGACATATGAAGTTAATTATTAGTGAGTTAGTCATTCCAATTGTATTTTGTAATAATTATTGTGGACAATTATTTTGGACCATGTGTTTGCAACACACTGATACCTAAACTGGCTTTTTTCTCTGTAAAAACTGAAACATTATGCAACTATGTAACTAATGTCTACTTTAAATAAATTTTGAAGTTACTTGGCAAGTATACTAATAACAAAAGAACAAAGCATTCACCGATGGCGTAACGTTTGAGAAAAAAATCGAGAAAAAAAAAGGAAATTAAAAATTGATGTACTTAACTCAAATTTCATATTTAGATTACTTTTTTAATTTGGAAGAACTTTTCCTTATATGATTTTCCTGTATCTTTATAAATTAAGGTACTTTACTCTTGACGCGATTTCGGAAAAATGACATTTGCGTCCGCACTAAAAGCAGTACGTAAAATTTGAAAAACTCGTTTACTGTTTTAGGACAAGCTCCAACTTTTATGAGGAATAAAATTTTCTGAGAATCCAATAATAAAGAAGTTTCCCATATGTTGCATACTTTTTTGGACACATATATATATATATATATGCTATGCACTAACACACAAGATTTAGGTTAGGTTTGATTGGGTTGCTACGGCAACGGAATACATACCTATCTAATCAAAATCATTCAAAGCCTTCTATGTTACATTTCAAGGCTCGTGTCAAAGGCACAAACATAAAATTTAAAATAATATTATTTAAAACCAATTTGGTGTGAAATTTTCTTACCGAATACCACACGTGCTTAAATTATTCCAGGAAATTTTTTCTTGGCCACGAATATTTTAAGAAAATTATCCCTCGCCTGCGGCTCGGGATAATTTTCAAAATATTTGTGGCCTCGAAAAAATTTCCGGAAATAAATTAAGTACTAGTGGTATTACAAGTGACTATTTCACTAGAGTGTTTTTTACTGGTAAAACGTCATAGCCACTGCTCCTTTCCTACTAACAAAACTACTACCTGCCCGTTAATTGAGTGGTTTTTTAGCGACAAAACTATGACAGGTCCATCAAAAAGGTGTCTGGTATAACTATTATTGTGAGTTTGACAAACGTCATTAAATAATAATTGTACATTTAATTTTGTTAACAAATAAATAAAGCTTCTGTTTGTTAATATTGTCTAGTTTTTCTCGTGAAATAGTCATGACGAATACCATTCGAGAAAAAATTGTGTTGACAAAATTATTGCTCAAGGTTTTATTCAAGTTTGTTGCTTTTCGGCAATTTCGCTCATGACATTTTTGATACCAAAAATATCATTCGCGAAATGGCCAAGCAACAAATTTTCATACCTTTCGAAAATTTTGCCGACAAAATTTTTTCTTTTGTGATATTATATATGAAAATACTATTTAAAAAAAACTAATTTACATTGCGAATATTTTTTTTGCAATTAATTAATAAATTTGACTTATCACCTAAAGATATCGAGAAAATTAAATTATTATTGATTTTATTTAAATCCCATCTTTCTGAAATGAGAACATATTTTTTTACTCTAATTTTTTTTTCTCCAAGGTAATACCATAAGAAAATGTGGATTTGAAGAAAACGTTTTTTTTTTAAGTATGGTTCCTATGAGGAACCCAAATTTTCATGGATTTTGGCTTCTATATAGAAATTTTGACAAATACATAACAACTTGCCTTATTCTGCAACTTTTGACTTACTTTGGTAAGTCATAACTCTAAATGTATTTAACGTACAGGCCTGGAAATGTTTCCCAAGATTAAAAAGAAGAAATACTAAAATACCTGTTTCGCGTTTTTTCAATACGAAATTTCTTTCCACGGAAAAAAAATTGCAAAAAAATACTAACACATTAAAAATATGCATGAGTAAAAATATTTACCTTTCATATATTCTCTACACCAGTAGTTATATAAAAAAAATTGTGGTTGTCATTTTTCCCTTACTTTGGCTAATTATTAACCCAGAATAGGTCTATTCTTCCCATAAATTTGGAATTATTTTTTCCAGAAAAAACTACTGTTATACAAAAAGAATTTAATTTGCTTTTTCTCATAGGAACCTTACTTTTAAAAAGTTTCAAACATAACCTTCAAAAACAAGTATATATTTTTGGGTTATTCGGGAGGAAGTTTAGGTTCCGTTGAAAAAAAAATTGTGTGTACTTAAGTAGTGATCGGCCGATATGCTTTTTTTTTGCCGATACCGATAATCGGCCGATACCGATATTTGAGTTGCCGATACCGATAAAATATCGGTATCGGCACGAAATTTTAAAACTTTGATATAAAAATTATTTAATATTAATAATATAGTATTTAATATACATACATACTAGGGTAAGTAAAACATCTAAATAGTGGCAAATTTGCAAACATTAAAGAGATCCGCCAGCACCGCATTCTTCTTTTTGGGAGTCATATGAGAAAGTTTTGTAAGTGAACCATCAAAAAAAAGTAAAGGTATTGAAACAAATTAGAAAAACTGGAAAGGAAGAAAATTAGTTTGTACCTATCAACCTCCGTAATTGACAGAAATGAATCTCCATTTGAATGGTGGGATTTCAATAAAAAGGATATGCCTTTACTTAAAAATCAAGCAGATATTTTTTATCTGCCCCTTCTGCAAGCGTCTTTAGTGAGCAAATTTTCTCCGATGCTGGCAACATTTGTTGTATTAGAAGAAATAGATTGATTCCTGAGCGTGCTGAAATCCTGATCTTTTTGCATCGCAATTTGAAAAAGTTAAATTTTGATTACTAGTTAGTAGTTTATACTACATTACGTCATGAATGATCACATGTATCAAACTTTTATTTTTGTTATTTCCTGTTTAGTGTAGAGGAATTGCATACGTGCACTTTATTTGCAATGTTAAATTCTTGATGCTGATGCTGTGTTATTTAAAATAATAAAAATTAATTTAAAAGTAATTTGATTGTTTTTTTGTTTTATTACAAGAAATTATAATACTAGATTTGTATTTCAAAATAAATAAAATAAAATTGCTTTAATTTAAAAAATGCCGATACCGATTATCGACAAAATTTGCCGATATGCCGATACGATACCGATACACCGATATTTATATCGGTATCGGCCGATCACTATACTTAAGACCACACGATAGAAGTGAAAATTTCAACAAGCGGGGTCATCGTTTGTCAGAATTTCGATCCGAGTCTTCGTTGCAGAGATACGGGCGAAAAACGGTTTCCCCCCAAAAATCTCCCCATAAGTTAGAGCCCCCCCCCCCC
>MU182324.1:150952-261090 GCA_016904865.1 Pissodes strobi
CTCCCCATAAGTTAGAGCCCCCCCCCCCCCGTATGGTCTAAGGTGGCCCCCTATGAAAAAACCATAAAAATTTCGACCCCGTACCTCCTCCCGTTCTCCCGAAATTAATTATTTAAATTTTTCCTTCTCCCCCCTCCCCTGGCCAAACGGGGGGAGGGTACGGAGTCCCGTTTTCGCCCAGGATCTTCTTTTTCCCCGGCTACATCCCCTGAAATTTTCTGCCCTCTACCTATACGGGAACGGTTTCCCCCCAAAATCCCACCTTAAATTCCAGCCCCGGTCCCCCCGTATGGTCTAATGTGGCCCCCATGAAGCGCACCTACCATAAAAATTTCGACCCCGTACCTCTTCCCGTATCTTCTGAAATTAATTAAGTTTTTCCTTCTCCCCCCTCCCCTGGCCAAACGGAGGGGGGTACGGTGTCCCGTTTTCGTCCAGGATCTTCTTTTTACCCCGGCTACATCCCCTGAATTTTTTTTTATTTTATTTTCTTATCCAGCTTTCCTCGTACGCTCCAAGAAAAATCTGGTGTCACTTCGGAAATCCCCAACCCCGAAAACGCCCATATCATAAATGAAGATATTCCCCTTTTTTTCGTTTTTTTTTCTTACCCAGAAAAAATTTGAGGTCATATTGGGAGTCCCCGTTCCCGAAAACTCCCTTATACCGAATTTCAACCCTCCAGGGCATATCATTTAAAACTTACAAGTTTAGGGGGATAGAAATCATAAATTTGTTTTTTGGGATCATGACATGGCAACCCCTACCTATCGAATATGAACGCGATCGGAAAAAAAGTATATTTTTTCCCCAAGAAGAAAAAATCGGCGCCTCCGTTTAAAAAAAATACCGAAGCAAATTTTTCCATATTATAGAAAACGAATTATTACCGATTTTATGGAATAAAACCGCAGGCTTCCTCAATTTAGGGCCACAGGGGTATACAGGGTCAAAATATTTTTAAAAAATTAATGTCACTTTTGAAATCAAAACCCCCATATATAGCAAGTTTCCAAAAAAATTCTCCAATTTTGCCCAGCTCACGTTCTCTGTTGATAGTTTACCCAATTTTACAAGGATATTCTATGCAATTTTATAACGATAAAAAAAGGGAATATTTAAGACAATTATCAGCTCTTATATATTTTCAATCACACATTCTGCCCATTCCAACAAGATTTCTATACTTTATAACCGGCAGCCGGCAGTCCACTAGGTTTATAATTATTGTTGTTGACGCTCATCTCATCAATTCCAACCCGCGGCGGACGAACGACATTCAATATTCAAAATATCAAAATAATAATAACGGTAAGCCGGTATAGTTCGCCCAGCCGGTTGGGTGAACTATACCTAAATACGTCCACCGTGAAATCGGCCTCACACCGTAACGGCCGTGTACCCAGCGTTACCCGATCGCGAAATCATAATTAATAATCAAATAAAGGGCTCCGAAAAATTATTCGTTTTAAAATACACAATGAATGCAAAAGAGAAAGTATACCGGCGGCCATTTGGCAACAGTGTACGATTTTTACCCATCCCCATTACCACTTTTGTTCAATTAAAAAATAAAACCTGTAATTCACAATGTAGGTGAAACCATTGTATAAAAAAAAGAACGTAGCTTCTTCTCAAGAGATGGCGTCACTTTATTTTTTAAGTTTTCCGCCTCGTAGTGCCATCTATTACAACTTATATGATTTAATATGCGAAGGAGAATGCAGTACATTTAAAATATCCTACTATTTCTTTTTATACAATGCTACGAGTCATAAGAAAAAAAATACATACCACCAAAAATGTGTATTTCGACGGCCTTTAGCAAGTGTGTGAGTCGTCGAACTTGAAAATATATATATTGCAGTTTTTTTTTTCGAAAAAAAGGGATTTTTTCAAAATTTACTTTTTTTCCCACCCTATATATGCTTTTGATAATTTTATTTCTATGTTAATAACATGCAAATGGATCCTTTTAATTGTTTCCGTAATAAAAACGGATATTTTTTTTCAAATTTTTTTTTGGAAATATTCATTAAAAAAAAATCGAGATTTTCATTAAATCGGCCATAATTCGAAAACAGTAAGAGTTAGAGGTAACCTTTAAATGGGTCTCATCGGGTACGATATGTGCCGTATCCAGTTTGATTGTACAACGTTTCGTTTTTTTCCGAATCGACCAAACGTGATTTTTATATTTTCTTTATTTGTGTAGTAACCGAAAGAGATATCTTAAATCGGTTTGCGCCAGTGTCTGCGCCGTCTTAAGGTCGATCGAAAAGCTCCTATAGTTTTTCGATAGGGGTTCAAATAAGGTAGATATTCGATAAAATGTAATTTTTGTCTCAAAATCTAGCATTTTTCTTTAGATTTCGGCACGCAATAGGGAATTTCTTAGGGAGATGATCTTTTTTATTTTGAATATCTTTTGGGTGGGTTTTTGGGCGCGTTGAGGTCGATTTTCGCATCGAAAAGGTCGTATGAGTTTTCTGTACCGAAATATTTCGAACAAAGTTGAATTTTTTTAAAAATGTAGTGTTTTACCACCCTGTATATGATTTTGGAAATTTTATTTGGACGTTGTTGATATGTATGTGGATCCTTCTAATCTTTTCGGTAATAAAAACAGGGAATTTTTTTTTCGAAATAAATTAATTTTGAAGTGAGTACTTTAGAGAGGGATATTTGGGGGCGCAGAGTTCGAATTTTTGGTCTAAAAAATCCCACGAGTTTGCTGTACCGAAATATTTCCAAAATAGATGATTTTTTGGGAAAAATTGTAGTTTTAACACCCTGTATGTGATTTAAAAAAATTATTTGTACGTCGGTGACATATACGTGGATCCTTCTAACCGTTTCCGTAATGAAAGCAAAAAAAAAATATTCAAAAATAATTTTCGAAAAAAATAAATTTTGATATGGGTACTCTAGAGAGGGGTATTTGGGGGCGCGGAGTTCGAATTTTTGGTCTAAAAAATCGCACGAGTTTGCTGTACCGAAATATTTCGAAAATAATTTTTTGGGAAAAATTGTGGTTGTAACACCCTGTATGTGACTTTAAAAAAATTATTTGTGCGTAGGTGACATGTACGTGGTAGGGGTTCGCGAGACTATGGTCTCGGTCTTGTCTCGGTCTCGAAAACGAGACCGAGACCGAGACCGAGACCTGGAAATTAGAATCGAGACCAAGACCGAGACTTACCTATCGAGACCGAGACCAAGGTAACGAGACTCTCGGTCTCGGTCTCGAAAAATGTTTTTATTTGTTGAATTTTGAAAATTTATTTTTCTGAAAAAATCAAATTTTTATGTATGTTATTGGCAATTTATGCCAACGGGGTCCAATCAACCAAAAAATTCAAAAATCGTGCAAATCCGGGTATAACGCTTGTTTATTTTAAATTGGGCTGTTTCTTTTTAAGATTCTAGAAGAAAGGTTATACTGTTATGTACAGGGTGTCATTGGACATTGGAATCTCGGAAACTAGAAGAGATACGAGGTCGGTTAAATGGAGGCAAAGTTGCGCAATTTGATGCTGATTAAAATGCCGCCTCACAAGTTTAAAAATTCCGAATACTTCCGAAGATTTTTGGAGAAAACCGAATATTCGCGATTTCATTTTTATTTTTTTATGACTCTACTTGAATAGATATAGCAAAATAAATATCACATTTTCATTGCTAGTTTTTCTGTTCTTCAGGATGGTGTTATCAGATTTTCAAGCCGACGTTTCGTCTTTGAGCTGCCATCATCAACTTTGTTTTTTAAATACGGCCCTGTATTTTTTATTACGGATTTTAAGAGCTTCTAAGGTCCCAAAACCAATGATGTATCACACTTATTCGCAAAATTCATATTCGTGACATTTTCCATAAGAACTTATGTGTTAGAGAGAGACAGAAAATAGATTTTTAATAGGATTAAAAACAAAAACCTTTTTTACGCATTAACTCTTTGCATAAAGAAAGCTTAAAAACTAATATAAGTGGTTAATAAATAATATAATTATTAAAGTGTCAACCCTCAAACCATAGGCTCTAGGCCATATTTTTAGCAATTTACCCAAGTAAATAGTTGTGTGGGATTAGATTTGGAACAAATAATAAATCACATCCTCATTGTTGTATCGCATACTCTTCGAAAAAATCATTGTAATGATTTCCTGGTAAGATCTTACCAGAAAACTGTTTTCTGTCTCTCTCTAACACATGAGTTCTTATGAAAAATGCCATTAATATCAATTTTTCGAATAATTGCAATACATCATTGATTCTGGGACCTTAGCAGCTCTTAAAGTCCGTAATAAAAAATCCAGTGCCGTATTTAAAAAAACGAAGTTGATGATGGCAGCTCAAAGACGAAACGTCGGTTTGAAAATCTGATAACACCATCTTGTAGAAAAGAAAAAGTAACAATGAGAATGTGAAATTTATTTTGTTATATCTATTCAAAAGTCATAAAAAAATAAAAATTAAATCGCGAATATTCGGTTTTTTCCAAAAATCTTCGGAAGTGTTCGGAATTTTTAAACTTGTAAGGTGGCATTTTGATCAGCTTCAAATTGCGCAACTTTGCCTCCATTTAACCGACCTCGTATCTCTTCTAGTTCCCGAGATCCCAATGATGAGGCTCGAATTTGGGACACCCTGTACATAATATGTAATTATGTAGATAACTTATTTTGAGCCATTTCCAAGCAATAACCAGCTATGAGTTTTCACATTTTTCGTAATATCTACAAGGTAATAAAACATCGCGTATCCATTAAAACAACTGGATATCTCCTCTGGTACAACCGTGTCAGATTAGTAAGTATATTAAAAAATGAATGACCACCTTTGACCAATTCCACTTATACAGTATGTACCGTATACCTATACAGAGTGTCACAAAATTAGTGGACGAAGCATTTGCATTGTCATTTTTTCCGCTCTATCCAATGATGATATCCAGTTTGAAATCCGACGTTTCGTCTTCAAGGGATCATCATCCACTTTCTTTTTTTAAATGCAAAATTTAATTTTTTTTATCGTTTTTCAGATGGCATTGGCGTTATTAATATGAGTATGTGCTTTTATTTTTTTTAAATTTTTAATTTTTTTTTATAATTATTTTTTTTATATATTTGCTTTGGCGTGATTTTAAATAATTTAAGGTAAGTACTTTTGAATTGTTCATATTCTATAAAAATATTTTATTTGTTTTTTGTATTAAGTGGAAAATAATAATATTAAAATAAAAAATAGCAAAATTATTTTTTACGAGAATATGGCCATGAACTATTACTCAAACAAGTTGCTTAGTGCAAGGATAAGATATTTTCAACTTTTAACCAATTAAAAAATGTATTTAATAGAGAACATCAACAATTATTTTAATACGCAATTTTCCACTTAATAGGTACAAAAACAAAATAAAATATTTTTAAAGAATATAAAAATATCAAAGGGCCTGCTTTAAATTATTTAAAATTACGCCAAAGCAAAATAAAAATGTATAAAAATAAAAAAAAATAAAAAACAATAAAAAAATAAAAACACATAATCATATTAATAACGCAAATACCATCTGAAAAACGATAAAAAAAATTAAAGTTTGTATTTGAAAAAAGGAAGTTGATGATGATTCCTTGAAGACGAAACGTCGTATTTCAAACTGGATACCATCATTGGATAGAGCGGGAAAAATGGCAATGCAAAAGTGCAATTCAATATCAAATTTGTTTTTAAATAAGCCCAGGAAAAATATAAAAAGGTTTTTAAAAATTTCGGTTTTTTTCGGATATCTCTGGAAATACTCGGAATTTTAAAACTTTCTAAACGGCATATTATTAGGCACCTAAATGCGCAATTTTGCCTTAATTTGACCGACACTGTATCTCTTACGGTTTTCGAGTTCCCCATACATAGACACGAATTCGAGCCACCCTGTACATACTTAAAAATCCCTATCACTACCTATATTAGAGGTAAGCATTTTTATATCAAAATAACAATTTAGAAACTAACATGAAATATATTAAAATATTATTAGATACCTATTTAAGTTAACTATTATTATCCAAACAACTGCTGTAAACAAAAAATGTAAAATTATTTAAGAAGTTTATCCCTAATATCACATCTACACCAAGAACTGATAAACAAAAGACACTTATTAGATGTTTCATTTAACTTAACATTCCGTGGTAACGTTTGTGTTACATTATTTAAATTATTTAATTACTTTTTATTTGCTCAAACCGAGACCGAGACCAAACCGAGACAAGACCGAGACCGAGACCGAGACTAAGGTAGTCTCGGTCTCGGTCTCGAGCTTCGAGACCCGAGACCGAGACTAAATTTTTTCCTCGAGACCAAGACCGAGACTTGCCAGGTCTCGGTCTCGGTCTCGCGAACCCCTAGTACGTGGTTTCCTATAACCGTTTCTGTAATGAAAGCGAAAATTTTTTTTTCAAAAATAATTTTCAAACAAACTTAATTTTGATGTGGGTACTCTAGAGGGGGTGTTTGGGGGCGCGGAGTTCGAATTTTTGGTCTGAAAAATCGCTCGAGTATGTATATGTAACATGCGCTCGCATCACGCTCAATATGTGCTACATGTTGTTCAGTAATCGATCAATCAATCGGGTTGCGTTTCGGCAATTTCGTAAAAAGTGTCCTGAATCGCTTTAGGGCGATGTCGCCGGTCCCTACAGATGTGCTATGTCGCAATTTTTCACTAGCAGTTGCGATTGTTAATGCGATTTTTCATTCACTGCGAATTTAAACTGTTAATGCTAATTGCGCATAGACCGTTATGTTATATGGTGGACTTTAATTTTTTAAGGCGGTGGTTATTATTGCTTACAACGCGCGATGAGCTGCTTATAGTACGAATGAAGCGTTTTACATATTCATTACGACAGTGTTTTCCGTGTTACATACAATCACATTAAAACTTTATAGAAAAAATAAAAACGGCCGCCCTTAAAAATCGGCCGCCCGAGGCGGCTGCCTCGCCGCCTCACCCCTGGAGACGGACCTGCAACTATAGTGGGGGATTTACCAATATTTTTGATAAGAAAACAAATTGCGAACCAATTGACAACAAATTACTATCCTCTATAGTCACGAAGAAGACTAAGACTAAGATTTTGTTGCATATACTCTCTGCTAAACATTGTATGTATTATTTGACATGCATAGTGGACTCCAATGACACTGATGTACTTGTACTTCTGGTACATTTTAAAAATATATATTTCTAGAGAATTTGGGTAAAATGTGGAAGAGGAAATTCGGTGCGATATGTGGCCGTTCATGACATCAACCTAGAAGAAAAACTTGTAGAAAAATTACCTGCATTTCATGCTCTAACGGGTTGTCATACAACCATCTAGTTTTCAGGATTAGGAAAAATAAAATGTTGGAAAATTTATCTAAATTATTCCGATTATTTAGACGGTATTGGGGTCCAGGAATTTTCAGATGACATGTTCAATAACATAGAGAAATTTATCATATAATTATTTTCAACAAATCCAAACATTTCGTCTATTAATATTTTAAGGACACTATTGGCCTCTTCATAGCTAATTGAAAAAACTAGCCCCTACAAAAAATAGTTTAAAATTTCGTAGTATGAGAGCACATTATCAAACTAAGGTGTGCTTCAGTTCTTTAGAACCAAATCCCCTATTACCGGAGGTGACAGAATGCGGATGGAAATTTGAGGAGGCAGGTGATATCCAAATGATCCCCAATTTTAACACCAGCGTTTCCTTCGGATGTAAAAGTATTTATTGCATGTGGATGTAAAAAAGGTAAATTATTATTAGATTAAATACGTACATAATAAAACTTAATCAATCAATTTTTTATTAGATTGTATGGAAGCAAGCTTGTACACGTAGAAGAAATTAAATAGGTTGCATAGGATCATGCAAAAAAAAATACTGAAAAGGAATATTGCAGTCATTATGTCTATTCCTGAAGAAGATACAGACACTGAAGATAAATATAAATTGATATTTTAAAGATTTTTTTTACATTTGAGTTTTTCTATTCTGAATAAAAGCTAGTCCTTTTTTTAATAGCAGTTGCATTAAGTATATGATCTTTTTTCTACTTCTTTATTACCTAGCAGCGTATAGGAAAAATAAATTTCAGTATAATCGAAAAAGTCTTCATTGACTTTATTCAAATAATAATAGCTATTATTATTATTAGTATTCTAACCCGTAATGGTGTAAAAGCACTTATTGTATTGTACAATAGGCGAGAGAGAGAGAGGAAGCTATGGAGAAAAGTGAGATGCGAGAGTACTCGGGCAGCGCGAGATCGGACGGTCGCGGCTAGAAGAAAATAACTTTTTTACATTTAATTCTATTCTCCCATTGCCATTTGAGAAAAAAATATATTCACGCACCTATGTATTCTAAATATTTAAGGCAAACTTTTTGCAAAAATAAAAATTTTTGATTTGAGCCTTCATTTCGGAGAGAATGCGAGGTGAATACAAAAATGAGTATATTTCAATCAGATTTTGCCTAGGTTGGAAGGGAGATATCTCATTTTTTTAAATTTTTTTTGCCGTAAGAGCCAATGGAGTCTGCATATTTCAGGCAATGATAAAAAATATAATTTGTACAAAAATGTAGATGAATTTTATATGAAAACATTCATAAATTAATATCCTACACGTTCATATAATAATCTCGGTTTTTAAGTATACTCACCAAAAAATTATATATTCAGTAGAAGTATTTTTGCTACCGCTGTTTTATCATATGAAGTAACCAGTTTTTTATTCATTAAGCTATTCTGTCATGCCATATAACATGCTTGTCAACTTTCTAGCATATCTACAATATTTGAAACAAATAAATCAAGTTGACTCTTGATAACTGCCTTACTTTTACCCTGGCAGCAATTTATTTAACTAGGCAGCAAAGTAGTACATTGAATGGCTGATAGTTCATAGCCAAGCGTAGGGAGGCTATGAATTCAGCCACGATTTCTCAGATTGTTCAAGACAAATAAACTACAATTAAATTTCCTTGTTAATAGAGTGATATATAGGCTCCAATGGAGTGGTTGGTTGAATGTAAGACCCAAGAATTGTGGAATTTTTAACCCCATCGAAGTTTTTCATTGAGAAAACTGCTCTCTCAGTCTTATCGGCATTGAGTAAGAGCTTATAGGCGCAAAACCATTACATTGACATATAATTAGAATCATTCAACAGGTTCAAATAAGTTGTGATTGGAGTTTGCAAGTATCTATATGTTTATAGTCATAATTAAATTATTTAAATAACATTGAACCATTGTAATAATTTATAATAATACAGCATTTTCTAATTTAAATACCATAACGCTTTAAATAAAATTTATTATAAGTCAGTATTGTCAGGGCCGGCGTTTGGGGCGGGCAAGCCGGGCCCCTGCCCGGGGCGGCAACCTTTGGAGGCGGCAAATTGGCTGTAAAATTAACTAGTTTATGAAGAAAATTAAATAATTATACTTCTTATGAAAAATTAGTTGGTGGAATTTTAATAAAACTTGCTTTTAATATGTTTAACGAACTTTTAAGTATAGGTACCCAACTAACCGACTCACTTCATAAATCCGGAACTTTTAAAAGGCTTAAAAATGTGTAACAGTCCAATTTTGCCAGTGTCAAATATTTTTAAAATTTCACTTATATGCCGCATTGAGGAAATAAGATGCTGTATTTTGCACTCATCGGTTTATTAATTCCAAATTTATTGATTCGTTTTGCTAATAATTCGCTTGAAATTGCCGCGTTTCTTAATGTAAATTAACTCTATTCTAAGTATGGGTTAACGATATATTTGTATTAGCATTTATAACACGTTGTGATAATGTTTATTTTAGTTGATAAGCGAAGCACATTGTTATTAGGATAGATTGGCTTGATTTATATTACATTACTGTAAAACGGCCAGCGAACCGATTAATATATTTTTTAAGAATTCTGTTAATAAAACCTGCAAAGACGCTGCATTAAACTCGTCGATTCATATTTTATTGTCGGTTTGAATATTTCATAACTTTTTGGGAACCCTTGGTTGCTGAACTCCAATTGCCGGCCGACCATTTCTGAGATCGTTAGAACTAGTGCTGGCAACCGAAGACGGTTTTTCGGATAGTCGGTTAACCGGTTTCGGATTATCCGCGGTTTTTCAAAAAACCGAAACCGGGTAACCGGATACTCGGTTAACCGATTACGCGATTTCTCGTTTAACCGATTAATCGATTAACCGAATAACCGGTTTCTCGGCTAACCGATTATTCGATTATCTAGTTACATGACACTGGGACACCGTGTTCTCAAGTAATGGTAAAAAAGATAGAAAGTGAAGTAAAAACTGGGTATTTGGAATAGTAACATACCACATACCTACTGGACGGTGATTATATTTGGAAATGCTTTTAGAGCGCGATTGAAAAATAATATCTACCTTTAATAGAATACCTTTATATTTATTTAAGTTTTAAAAAATTGTAATATTTTTTCTGCTCAGAATTTATATCGATTGTAATTTGTAATAAACAATATTTTTAATTTAATTATTACTTTGGGGTTTATTTCAATAACGACCAAAAACTGGAATAAATTTGGTTCACTAGAATTTAATGATTGTGCCCTAATCGGCAGGGAAACTGAACTAATGGAAATATGCTTAAGAACAAATTATAAATTATGTTTAGCCTATGATGACTGTGTATTAACCGGTTATCCGATTAACCGGCTATCCGATTAACCGGTTATCCGGATACCCGGTTTTCACTATTATTCGAATACCCGGTTTTATCCGAAACCGGTTTTTAAGAAAACCGAATAACCGGTTTCAACTTTTCACGGTTTTTGCCAGCACTAGTTAGAACGTTTTGGGATCTCGGCTTTTAAATATATTTATCTTTCCACGCGGCCTGCACTAGCAATTTTCGGTCGGTTCTGTTGGCAGCATTGGGTAGTAGGGATGTACTACTTCTTATAAATGCCAGCTGTCGATTTAAATTTTTAAAAGTTTATCGTTTTGTTAGGGAATATTCTCTGGTATTTCTTGAATCATTTAATTTCGGTGCATTAGTTATGGCTTCCGCCGTCGTTTTGCCATCCCAGTAAACGAGAACTAAGTCGTTTGTTACCTTAGAATTGTTCCTTGTATCAAAATCGCTTGGCATGTTTCAGCCCATCACTACTTGCTGATTTGACGTAGCGTTTGATCTCGTAGAAGGAGAAAGGCAAATTGACAATCGAGAGTGCTTCTAAGATTACCTTTCAAGGCGAGAAGAAGGTTTGCCGTGAGTGCAGTCTCAGAGAACCCACATTTAGTTTGCGATTTAATTCCGCCCATTTATTGGGGATATACTGTGGTATCTCTTGGTGTTTTGACACGACCGATTTTCGGGATCTACATATTGTACTAGGTAAGCATTTTCTCTGGAATTATTTTTTTCCCTATTACCTGTGAAGCACGCGGACGACGCCATGACGCTGGTGGTTTTTTCCCTTTTTTCTAGAGGCTTTCCATGTTCCGTCGAATCTCCCATAGGTAGCCCTCACACACGATCGAGGTAATTATTGCTACAGTTTTTTTGCCTAAATTAATGATTTAATTGCTCTATCTGTGTTAACCTTTTTTGTGCATAGTCCGCCATTTGCTTTGCGTCTCATGTTATCTTATCTACTCCATTTTATCAAATCCGGAGTTTTTATTTTAATGTAACTTTAATTTAGATCGTATGGGGAAGTTTATATTTTCTTTTAGGGGTGATTCATACCTGTCTTTTTTTGATTCAAGTTGTCTGTACCTTAGTATCTCTTTTATTTGCTGATGGTCATTGCAAGTCCATGTTTTTTTTTTCTCGGGGAATTTCTTTTATAAAGAAGATATATTTATGGTTTTTTTTATTAAAGTAAGGGGGCTTTGTCTAATGCGCACTGGGTTATTTCAGGGTCTTACCAGCAGGCTACCATCTTTTGCTACCAGGCTACCACCTTTGCTACCAGGCTACTACTTTTGCTGCAGGCTACAAGCTTCACTAGCGGGCCACAACTTCAATTAGTGGGCCACAGTTCAATTATCAGCCAATCTTGACACCGAGCTATCGAGTACTCGGCTAGTTTTCCCCGGGGCCATCGAGTGGCAGTACCTGAGGTATCTATAGGTGCCCGGCGCCTCCACCAGAGTTCGACGACCGGATTTGGGTATCGTACAGAAGCTTTATCTTTCATTAATTCGTTTGTTTATCTGTTTAATATAATCGCTCTTAGTTTTCCTTCTTTTAATATAACTCAAACATTGACCGCCAAGCTCTGAAATAGCTCATTAATTTTATTTTCATTTATTCTTCGGTTTATCGGATCAGTTAATCTAATTGCTCTGAATTTTCTCTCTTTATAATATGAGTCGAGCATCGACAGCCACGCTTTCAATAGTTTTATTCTAATTTTATTCTTTTTATTAATTTAACGAGTCGTTTGATTTAATTATTGTGGCCGTTCATTGATACATATTATTATTGCTACATTTAAAATCGGTGCAGCTATTAGCGCACGCATACCTAGATGTAATTAGCTTAGTTAACATCAAAGTGATCACTTCGGTTTGTAGTATTTAGTGCATTTAGTTGTAAGGCATACAGTACCGTTAACAACAGAATTGGTCTCCGTACAATCTACATATTGTACTCTATTTATCAATTTCTTTAATAGTCCTCCGACATTCATTGACCTTTAAAATTGCAAATTTTACTGTAAATCGTTGCTGCGTTTTCAAAAAAAAAAGAACTTAGTAGCAAATATATTGTTCCTTAAATTTTAGATTGTATTTTCTTGTTTCGTTAACTTAAGCTTGAGTAATTTTTGATTTAATAAGCTAGCCTAGCCACCCTGTACAACACCAGCGCACAGATTAACAGATTAACCCAACACAGATCCGAAAGTCAAGCGACAACACGGGGTCGCGCGATTCGCTTGGCCACGCCAGTTTTCGACTGTAAACCCGGCAGCTTATTCAGTCCGTAGGCTCGAGAGTGTTCGGTTGGTTCAAGCCATCCTATATAGTCCGTGTGCATGTTCTCAATCTGACTGCTGCGTGTAAAAATACGTGTTAATATACTTTTTAAGTGTCGAGTGGTGTTTAAAATGACTGGACACAGGTGTGCGTATAAATGTTGTTCTTCTAAGACAGGAGGAAAATTTTCAATGTTTAATTTCCCCAAAGACGGTGCCAGGTATGTAATCGTGTTATTTTTTAAATAGTTTTGAAATATATCAATAGTTAATATTTTTTTAATCAAATAAATTGATTACCTACAATGTCTTAAGTGTTGTATTTACGTTAATTATTAATTAAGCTCAGTTCTCTTACTGTAAAAGGAAGTACTGTAATCGTGAAAAAAATCGAGTTGTCATCGAACCACTATAAATTGAAGTCCTTAGATCACAAAAACAAGAAACAAGCTTCCCCAATTCCGTCGGTCGGTCTGTCTACCTGCGGCATGGCCGCACATATTTTCTTGTGTTATGTTTACGCGATTTTCATTGATTTTCCCTTGATCTGCCAAACCGATTTCAATAAAAGTTTTTCTTGTGGATTGGTATTTTTTACAAGCTTTTATTTACTTTCACCTGTGGGTCTGTCTGTCTGTAACCAAATCTTGCAAGCTGAATTAGAACTACTTCTAAATGTACGATTGACTTGAAATTTGGTACACGTTTATAGTTCCGATGACATTACAATACTATAATGTTGTTCAGTTTACACCTCCCCCCTTTCAAGGGTAGGGGAGGGGGGCACTACTTAAAGTATGTTCGATTTCGTTTAAAATTGGTATATGGGGGTTTTTGGGGACAAGGAATATGAATTTTTTATCAGATTTTCAAAATTCAAAATGGCGGATTCAACATGGCCGATTTTGGGTTAAATGTTGCAAGTCAATTTTAGCTGACATACATACATATCCAATTCGCTTCAAATTTGGTAGGCGTTTGTAGTTCAAATGAAAATATAAAACTATGGTGTTGCTTACATTCCCTGCCTTCTCTTCAAGGCTAGTGGTGGGGGCTCAACTTAAAGTATGTCCGATTTCGTTTAAAATTGATATATAGGGTTTTTATTTTTATTTATTCCGAGAAACTTATAGGTGTACAAAAAAGCACGGTACTGTAAAGCCGCCCATACTCTCTAGCTTTATTTCTGCGATTTTTAAGTCGAAGCGGAAGCCGAGGGAAGTCTTGAGTATACCATTTATTTGACGTTAATGTAAAAAAGTTATATGGCTTATACTGTTATTATTATTCCAGGTGTGAAATTTGGCTAAATATAGCTAAACGAGAAGATTTGTTGAATAAAAATCTAAAGAATTATAGAGTGTGCGAGAAACATTTCGAAAATAAACATTTAACTGGATCCACAAATGCAAGAAAGCGTCTTTTTGATAATGCTATTCCTTCACCCTTTTGCGGCATGGGTTTGGAACATTCCGATGAATGCGAATCTGGGCAGCCTCCAAGAAAAATTCAAATTTTATCAGGTAAGGTACTTAAGAATTAGGTATCCTATGATGCAAAAAGAAACTGATTTGTTATGAACCAGCTTTCTATTTTTTTAAACACTTAACTTTGTTGGTGTTGGCCGCCTAACCAAAATCAGAAGGTGTGTATCCACCAAAAAGTCATTGGGAACAAACTTTTGCAAACGCTTGTAACGGTTCATTCGTCTCCACCAGCCAATTACTCGGAAACAAGTAGGTACTCAAAAAAGCAAAGCGCACACACAAACAACAAATCCTTTTGATGTACCGACACCGATCGGAACACGATCAAATTATTTCAAACGTTTGCGAATGCGCGTGATATACGTCTCCACCAAACAAATATTGAGTTTGCAAATATTTGCCAATAACCACAAACATTTTGTTCGCTTGGTGGAGACGCACCTAAAGATTGCGTCCCAGGTGGCAGCCTTTGCTTCTGCTTTTTATAGATACCGCGTTTTTATGTGCTGCATTTGTTTGAATTTATAGCTAATTTCATAATAAATTAATCAATTATAGATATATCTTAGCAAATTTTGTTTGTAGAACTCAATTTTCATTCTTCCGTTCATATTGAAGTATACAAAGGGAGGTTACATTGTTCTCGTAAGGGGCTTCATTGATAGAAAAGTTGATTTGATGGCGTCTTTTAACGCATTTTTGTAGTGTTTTTTTTTAAATTTTTTACAGTATTCAAATTTCTTAATCAAGTTTTTTTTACAGACGTTTTATTATCAGGAGCCAGTACCAGTACTAGTGATAAATTGAAGTTATCATCGCAAAATTTAACCAAGCCAGAGAGTCTTATCAAGATTGATGTGTCGACAAGTCCCACTAGGTGTTCGCCGTTAGTCTCACCATCTGCAACAACCCAAACTGCACCAAGTCTTAGTACAAATACACCTCGAAAAATCAAGCTAAAATATCAAATCAAGTCATTAAGAAAAAAACTTTTACAGCGTAAAAAATTGTTTAACAAAGAACACAGTAAGCTCCGCTATTTCAAGACGCTGTGCGATAAATTTCTAACAAAACCGCTTGCTGATATTGTTAAGGTTCAGGGTGACTTACAAAATAAGGTGCCAAAGGCTCGAAGATACACTTTAGCATATAAGCAGTTCGCACTGAAGCTTCACTTTTTGGGACCCAAGGCATACAACTTTTTAAAGCAAATCCTTTATTTGCCAACAAAGCGATGTCTAGAACAGATGACGCAAAATCTTATTTGCAAACCTGGATTAGAAAACGATTCTCTGTTTGATGCAATTGGATTAAAGGTGAAACATATGATGGAAATAGATAAATATTGCAATATTTGCATAGATGAAACCGCATTAAAATCGAATCTGTATTTTAATTTGGGTCGCGATGAAATTGTTGGATTTCACGACATAGGAAAAGGAGGACAAGATGCTTTAATTGCTCAAAATGTTGCAGTTATAATGGCAAGAGGGCTTTTTCAAAATTGGAAGCAACCTATCGCATACTTTTTCATTAACACTCAACTGAAATCTGCCGATATACATAGTCTGTTATCAGAATGTGTTAAAAAACTGTCAAATGCTGGACTATATGTGCAAGGTCTTATTTCTGATATGGGTACAAACTTTGTCCAATTTTCAAAATTAGTTAATGTTACTGTCGAAAATCCTGAATTTCAGTTAGGAGAGCACACACTTCTTTATTTTTTTGATCCGCCGCATCTCGTAAAGGCCACAAAAAATTGTCTTATGAGAAACTCGCTCCATTTTAATGGCAGTGAAACGTCCGGGAAATATGTAGAGCAATTTTATGAAGAGGACAAAAAGCAACCTTACAGGTGTGCACCCAAGCTGACGGATTTACATATCCATCCAACAAACTTTGAATCAATGAAAGTAAAGTTGGCTGTGCAAGTTCTTAGTAGAACTGTCGCAAGCGGAATGCACACGTATATGAGTTTGGGTGCACTTCCTTCTACAGCTGCAGGTACTATTGAGGTAATAGATAAATTTGATAAATTGTTCGACATTTTAAACTCTATGGATATAAACCATCCAAATAAATATAGAAAAGTTTTCCAAGGCTTAGATTACCAAGTTATGTATTTAGATGAAATGTGGCAATTTTTGCATGATTTAAAAATATATAGTAACAATAATATGGATCTGACATCAAAATGCAAATTTAGAACTTGTTGGATGATAACAATAAAGGCTCTAAAAATTCTCTGGCAAAGGCTCTCTAATGCAGGGTTTACCTACTTAAAAACCAGACGACTCAACCAAGACTGTTTGGAAAACTTCTTTGGTAATGTAAGGCAGCAAGGAGGAAATTCAATCAACCCTACCCCAATCCAGTTTGAAAGAATCTTTAAAAAGCTATTTTGTCAAAGTTTTTTACATTCCGACCACATGAATTGTTCAGATGATTTTGGAGTTTTATTAGCAGAGTTAAAACATATTAAGCCAAATAATATTTTCCAGAATAAAGACATCACTCAAAATTTGAATGCCGCTATATCAGTTTCAGACTCTCGCTACAGGTACGAGAACATAGGAACTCAAAATGCATTTAGTTACGTATGCGGATATTTAATTAAACGGGCTTTGGAGACACATATTTGTGATACGTGTGCAGCAGTTTTTAATGAATCTGCAATAATTGACACAAGTAAGATATTCATTCACTTAAAGGCATATTCCACTGAGAGTAGCAATTTTGGCAGTTTAAAGTCGCCGAATGAAAACTTTATCGATTTTGTTTATCAGTTGGAATCAGTATTTATAACTCTTTTTGATACTTTTTCTTGCCAAAAAGGAATCTCCAAAGCATATTTCAATGAAATGTCAAAAATAAATTTTAATCATCCTTGCATGGAGTTTCCTCTTATTTTTATAAAAAAATTATTTATTCGACTAAGAATCTTTTATACGCTAAAATATGCTAACAGGGAACTTAAATTTTCAAAAAAATCTGAGAAAACCAATAGGAAAGTTAAAATATTGTCACATTTGTAATAAAAATAATAAAAACATGTTTTTTTCTTACCTAATCCATCTTTCTCATCCTACTTTTGCCCCGCATCAATCTTCAAAATGGTATTTATTGTATTTTACATAACTTTTGTCATCGACATAAAATTCAGACAGAAAGCGGAACAAAGAGTAGGTATTCGAAACGTTTTGAAACGCAAAGATATATAAATATTTTTGAGATCGGATATTTATTTTTATGATTTTAGAACGATCACATATTATGTATAGTAAGATCGTATTATGGTGCAGACAATCTGTTCCCAAGAGCTAATAACACTATGGTGCAATAAAATGTTATCCCGTCTACCAAGGTCAAAAAATGTGGTTCCCTGCGCTTCGCGAAGCTTTCAAATCTGTGTTGGGTTGGGTTAATCTGTGACCAGCGGAGCTTTTTCAGTTTAGTTGGACAGAACTGGTGGCGCTTTAACGACCCCACTATTGGGGCAGGGCATTTGTAACACGACTCTCCGGGGCTAGGTTCCTTTTAATTGAAAAAAAAATTACTTTCACGTTAACTTCAAGAAGAAAAGCGCGTTAAAGAATTACCGTTTTTATCATAATTTAAATGGATACACATACAAAGGGCTGTAAAAGAATTTTTTATCGCGTTTTAATTTATTTGAACTTGTATGAGGGCGTGACGCCAGGCCGTGAAAAATCGGTCGTGACAAGCTTGGACAAGATTTTTACCAGCAGCCTGTTTTAAATGAAAAAATGCAGTTCTATTGTTTTATTTATGCAATAATTATTACCTTACAGGTTAATAGTGAAGTGGGGTGCGTTACATACCATTATCCGACGTCCGGCCGCCACGTCATGATAATATTGCGTTTTTTAGACGAGAATTGGGCGTGGCACCCCGAAAATTTGCACCCATCCATTCAAGATTCATGGAAAAATGTTCAAGAACTTGCGAATTTGGCATTGCATGTTCGCAAGGATATAGAATCCAAACGGTTTAATCACGAAACGGATTGTACTTTCCTATCATGGTTTTTCGTAATATATCATTTAACTTGAGTTGACGTGGATTGCTTATTAGCTTCGATAATATTGCGGTTTCGAAGTCTAATTTCAAAAAGTTTCGAGCAAAATCTGTTAAAAAAATATACTGTTTGTTTTGCAATGAAACGGATCCGTTGAGTATAAGTTTCTAATTAGGATTTAAATATACCTGCAATGTACAACTGCTACTCCTTCCTCAGTCGCCCAACGCTCTCTTAATTGATGGCAGAAATGCAACAAATGTTCAGTTCCTACAGGAACTCCAAAATCCGGCCATTCCAGGAACTGCATATGGGTAACCGTAAGCTGCTTAGTATCCTAAAAATATATTTGTCATTAAGGTTTGGTAATTTACAGTCTATATGGAAGCCACTAAGAAGGTAAAACACTTTTTGTCTTCCGGACCCGACTAAACATCCCAAAATATACCAATAGTAACATTATGTAACAAAAGTTTTCGGAGAAATATTGTTGCCTGGTAAAATTAATCCTCTAAGTGAAGCACTATCTAGCTGCTACTAGAAATAATTATTCAGTACTGTTGCAATTTATATGTAACGTTATACTGACAAAGTTGGACGGGTGATAAAATGTGAGATAGTGAATATATTTGGAAGTAAAAAAAAATATATCGCGATTTCAACTATTTATAAAACTATAAATGAATGTAAAATATACTAAAAATGTACAAAATTTCCCGAATAACGTAAAAACTTAAATTTAAAAAGAAATTTTAAGATATGGTCTTGGCCTGGTGCGCCATATCAGAGGCAGACATTTCCCATCTTTATGTAGTTCGTTGCAAATATTTATACCAAGAGATGCCTTTCGGAATTAGATGATTTTTATCAATATACAGTACTTTCATAATTAAATAATATTTTGGCCCGATCTAGCAACTTGTCACTAAGCTAGAAAAACCTGAAATGGGTTAAAAAATGTCGTTCAGGCATACTCATTTGAAAAGTTTTGGGGTGTATTGTGTAGAAAGGTATACGATAATGGTTAGGAGACCGAAAACAGCTACGACGCCCAATATTTTAAAAATATGACCAAGTAGATAACCTGATTGTCCAAAACATGACGCGGCAAGTTAATCAAAAACTACTTGCTATTGCAAACCATGAACTTTTAAGTATAATTTAAATGCTGCCAAATATGTATAAATATTTAAGTTTCTGAGTACATTGTTTGAACACAATGGTTTATTTTTCTTGACTGCAGAGGGCAGAACTATTATTCCCATATGCAACAATGCAATAATTAAATACGGACTAACTTCAGGTAACGAATAAAAAATATGTTTGTACATAACAATTATAATTCCAAACTTCGTCTATTGTATGGTAAGAATTCTTAAGTAATAATATTTTATACAAATTTTAACACATACTTTTCGGACCTGAAGAGTTCTCACGCAATATATTTGAAAGTCGATTTCTGTACTACATCTGACTTCTATATCATCTCCAAATAACATGCTCTCATGGTTATTGGGAAAATATTTATAACACTTTTCCTGAAACAAAAAAAAATACTCTGTAATATATTAAGGGCTATTAGTTTGAACTCCGATTAGTCAATTTAATCGAAGTTTATTGATTACATATTTAGTCGCCTGCTAAGTTAATCAGTGTCTTGAGTGAGTCAGTGTCAGTATAATATTAATAGATGTGCGATATTCAAAACAGTGATTATTTAGCGAGCGATTAAAGTGACTAATCGGAGATCGAAGTATCTCTAAAATATCCTCAAAAAAGCTCTGTTATATATAAAGCCTCAAGAACTAGAAAATATTTAGTGCAAATAAAAGCTACTTTGTCCAGGAAATTTTTTATTTTTCAAATGAAAGAGAGAACTTATAACCAACAGTAAAAACAAGATAAAAAATGAAAAGGTGTGTGCTTAAGACCGTACGACAGGAGTGAAAACTCCAATAATGCTATATTAAAAGCAAAATAAAAATAAGAAAAAAAGTTTCTTGAAAGAAGGCTTCGGGTATCGAACCGATACCTCTCGCACCATTATTCACCACCTCACTCGAAGGTTTTTGTCAAAACGAGTATAAGTATACGGACCGGTATAATACATATTTATACCTAGTCGATTATTGTGTAAACGAGCCTAAAGGCGTTTTCACTTTAAAAATATAATATTTCTTGAACTGATTAGTATATTTAACCTAAGATTATTTCCTTAAAGTTAAATAACGAAAAATTTCTTTAAAAGTATATAAAACCATTTGGCGGATTAAATATTTTTATGCCACAGCTATAGATGGCGTCAACGCAGCTCGGACATAAAGATTAGTAAAATATATATTTTTTACATTTTATGATCAGAATAATTGGATTTTTTGTGTTTTTATCTGATTTTGTGATTTAAGAGATCAGATTTGAGTCGAGTCGCGTCAAACTTAAAATCCCCTGTTATTCCCCAGGTAAATATTGTTTCCCCACTAGAAATCCCCAGAATAAAATATCCCCGAAAAATACCCCAAAGAAAAAAAACCCTAATTTTTGGGGAAAATCCCCTAATCTGGCAACCCTGCAGTCTCTGCACCTGTGACCGGTTTCGACTTTCACAAGTCTCATCAGAAAGGCTAGTGTGTACTTTTAATTTTCCCGAATCTAACCGAAAACACAAGCTTTATATGAATCAAAGTCGTTATAGACAAACGGTAAGATGTTAAATCGCACGCCCTCTGCAGTGTGCTGCTAGAAGTTTTAAAAATTTGAAAGATGTTTCGTAAATCGATTTTGATATGTAGCGGCTATCGCAGGCAGTAACCACATACAAAATCTATTTTTTCTTCAAACGTCAGTAAATCCGTCATTACTCGACTGTGTAGGCGGCCGTGAAGTTTCGTTTTTCCTCCGCCGGAGCTTTACTTTTCACTTTTCCGCCGGCGGAGGTAAAAATGTTGTCATAGCAACATAGATACAATACAAACAGACAACAAAATAAGCGTCAACAACTCAAGATTTATTAAACTACAATTTGTATTTATCACTCAATTTGTGACTGCATTTCTAAAAATCTCTAATTTAGGAACAAATTGATTATTATTTAATCGAATTTACTCAATAACTGCTTATCAATACGGAATTAAAACGCAATCGGAGACGCAATCTTAAAAAAATAATTATTGTTGACAGTGTCCACTGACAGCTTTATGTTACATTACTATGGCAACAACCTGTGCCTATTCACCGAC
Source organism: Pissodes strobi (assembly GCA_016904865.1). Lineage (NCBI taxonomy): Eukaryota > Metazoa > Arthropoda > Insecta > Coleoptera > Curculionidae > Pissodes > Pissodes strobi. Next base: position 172,747 of record MU182324.1, read on the forward strand.
ACCGGTCTAAGCCGCCTTGCGAACCCACTTATGTCGACATTTGAAGAAAAAACAGCATATTTTATTTGGAGGAAAAGTTACTTTTCATGGCTTGCTCTCTATTACCAGCCTCACTCCGTTCGGCTGTTAAACACGAGCGCGCCATGAAAAGTATCACTTGTCCTCCATATAAAATAATATACTATTGTACTCGATAGTACCCTTTAATAAAAGTATGTTTCTTGGTCTATATTATATGATTTGCGAATCAATATTCCTTTTCGGAAGAAATAATATTGATGTAAGAGCTTGATTCAACTAGGTTCGGGAAAAGCACCACCTGTGACCGGTTTCGACTTTCAGAAGTCTCCCTAATTGAAAATCAAGGTCTCATATGAACATAACCCAGAATAAAGTAATATGTAGGACAAAAGTATAGTTTCATTTAAAATCATGTAACATAAACTGAAATTAAAAAATAAAACTTGATTAACTATTTTCCTCAATTTCTTTTTATTTTTCCTATTGCAATCAGAAAGTGAATCACTTAATTTCTTTTTTCTCTTCTCTGAACCTAAATTTCTATAATTGATGCGAGTTATAGCTTTTAATTTACAAAAATCTTTAATTATATTTAAAGGGTAAGAATTATCCTTCTTCAACTTTGTTTGGTCAAATTAGAAACTATCCCTCGTCCTTTTCGAAATGATTCGCCATGATGGATTCCAAAACAACTATTCCATTCCTCAGGTTAAAACAGATTACTTGACATTGATTCTCATGCACACAAAACTGACAATTACAGAAAATTAACCTCCGAGCTACAACCTCGTACACTGTTATTAATGAAAGTTTAAATCTACATGACACGCTAAAACATTACAGTTGAATTAGCAATAGTTTGAAGAATAAACTACAATAATTTTACTAATAATATTGCATTTAAATACCTCGTAATTCTTTCACTAGATCAAACAATATGATCAAACAATATTGTAAGCAACACTTTTTACTAAGTCGTTTTATTTTCGCCTTTATTATTATTACAGCCGCTAACATTTTCACCTTAAACCTTAGCAAGTACCGTGCGTTCAATTTATCTTGATAACATTTTAATTCGCTGTAACTTTTTTATTTTTAAAGATATCAAGGTAAACAATAAAATTAAATGTAGGATTGATGGCCAAGTTTTTCCCTAAGTTACATATGAAACAAAACACTAACAATTTTCTGACATATAAGCCTACTTTATATTTTTTTTAAATGGAATACCCTGTATGTTACTACATTTTTGGACTCTTTAGAGAAATCTTAACACATTTTGTGTATAATATAATATCCTATACCTATCTTTAGCTGTTTACAAAATATTGACAGTTGAAAGTTGGGCATTTTGACCTTTTGACAGGCTCTAAAATCTAAACCGCACGAGATCAATGAAAACGGCTTGCACATTCCTATCTTAGGTTTTCATAAGCTATGGAATTATAGTAACTTCGACTTTAAATTCAAAGTTACTGCCATTCGATAGCTTATGAAAACCTAAGATAGAAATGTGCAAACTGTTTTCTTTGATCTCATGCGGTTTAGATTTTCGAGCCTGTCAAAGTGTCAAAATGCCCGACTTTCAACTGTCAATATTTCGTAAACAGCTAAAGATAGGTATAGGATATTATACACAAAATGTGTTTAGACTTCTCTAGAGAGTCCAAAAATGTAGTAATATACAGGGTGCTCTATTTAAAAAAATTTAAAGTAGGCTTATATGTCAGAAAATTGATAGTGTTTTGTTTTATATGTAACTTAGAAAAAAACTTGGCTACCAACCCTACATTTTGTTTTTTTGTTTACCTTGATTTCTTTAAAAACAAAGAAGTTACAGCGAATCAAAATGTTATCAAGATAAATTGGACGCACGGTACACTTATCATAATTACATCATCACTTCATGACTCCACTCTGCCGCCGCGCACCACTCGACCGACATCCACCAGGAGAGGATAGCTCCCAAGATGCATTCCGTTTATTATTGGTCGAAACAATTGGACGTTATTATGGTTGTAATATGCACAAGAAGAAGGGGGATTCTTTGTGGTAATATGTTTTGAATAGTGGGCAATGGAATATATTCGCGGAAACACGTGCAAGGTGCTGTATATCCAATATAATACGGCTCTTAAAATATTTCACTTTACACATGGCCCTCCGCTCGCTACGGGGGCTCAACAAACAGGAACTAACCAAAACTAACCCAAGGCAAGTCCAAAATCAGAGAAAAAAAATAAAAAAATGCAGTACAACAATCCAATCTAACATCTTTTCCAACAACGATTCACACAAACAATTATTTACAGGTAGTATTTGTACTTAAATCCGATCGGGGAGCAGCAGTAAGATGCAGGTCAATCATCGCGAAGTCAACTGACGTATTCCAAGCCCCGCCCAATTGTTTCGACCAATTGTAAACGGAATGCATCTTGGAAACTAGCCGCTAATCATCCACCGATCAGAATTACGCCATCACCCCTTCGCCGCGCCCGCTTCGCCATGCAGGTTTGTCACGTCCTCGCCTATTCCCAAGTTACAGAAATACTCATAACCTGAACATAACCCAAGTCTCGCGTCGACGTCACGACAAAGCTTAGACTGAGAGGAAGGTGGAAGGAGGAGAAGGAATACAGCGCTTAGAGCGTTTTACCATCCTATCCTTGTTCATAATCCTTGGAGACAACCGGCAACCACTAAGGCAGGACGAGCCGGACAACACATAATCTAGAATGATGAATGAACAGTACTGCCATCCGAAAGTATTTCCTTGCTACAAAGTTTGAAAATACGCACATACATTTTACTAAAGTACGCGTCAATTGAAACGATACACCTTAAAAAATCACCAACTTTGAAACGCTGCAACTCAGCCAAATATAGTTTAATTTGGAGTTTTTGCACCATTCCTAAAAGGGCGATTCTTTAGCTATAAACTTCTTGTAAAATGAAGTGAAAATATTACACTCTGTCAATTATACAGGGTGTTGAAATAGCGACTGCAAAAACCTCCATTTTTGACCAAGAATTTCTGCCCGGCGAGGAAGGTAATTTTGGATATTATTATACTTTCTTAAGTATTGGGCCAATATCTCGGGTCGTCTTTGCAAATTTGATGTTACCTTATATACCGGCGGAGAAATCGTCAATTTTTCAAATGTGTGCATTTTATGGCGTTTTCGTGTTCTAGCCTGGCATTGCACATACGACTCTAAATGTCTTATTAGGGTTAACAGTGCAGTGCTAATCTGTCACCAAAACATTATTAAAATGTTGCTCAGCGTTATTTATACAGCGCGACAAAAAAAAATGGTGTTTTAAATAGGTTTTCGTCAAGCTTGCACACATTTAAAAAATTGACGATTTCTCCGCCGGTAAATAAGGTAACATCAAATTTGCAAAGACGTCCCGAGATATAGGCCCAATACTTCAGAAAGTATAGTAATATCCAAAATTACTTTCCTCACCGAGCAGAAATTCGTGGTAAAAAATTAAGGTTTTTCTACTCACTATTTCAACACCCTGTATAACTGACAACGTGTAATATTTTAACTAAATTTTACAAGCAGTTTATAGCTACAGAATCGCCCTTTTGGGAATGATGCAAAAAGTCCAAATAAAACTGTATTTGGCTGAGTTGCAGCGTTTAAAAGTTGTTGTTTTTTTTAGGTGTATCGTTTCAATTGATGCGTACTTTATTAAGTCTTGCTGATGTTGTCATAGAACAACGATTGATAGACCATACGCATGTAATATTAAACTACGATAGACTAACGGCACACTAGAAAAAATCAAAGACGAAATCGTAAAGGAACTGATATAAGAAATAACAACCAATACATACAAACGAGTAAGAACAATCACGCTTCATACAAGCAACAGATAAGCAGAAACAATCACCCTCATCGCAAAGAGTTGAACAATATTACGTGCAGAAACAACATCAAATGAAAATTTCAAACGACCAACTACAACCTACTACAAAAAAACTACTAACCCAAACTAAAAAGAAATGGAATTAAGTTTAATAATTTGGGGAGGTAGCAACTCGACAATCAGAAACATATTTCCGAAAATACTCTTTAAGAATGATACAAAAATATATTACACTAACATATGCAGCGGCCTCAGTAGTATTAACATGTAGCAAACAAATATTTAGAACACAAAAACCGAAAATTAAACAAGAAATACACCTAAGTTGCAAAGGAAAATGGAAAACAATATAATAAGGCTGAGAGAAGCTGAGACATAGGAAGACACGCAGCAAATCAAGTAAAATCTTAAAACACATTAGTAATAAGTCAAAAAATAAAGAAAACAGTTTCAGAAACTTTGGACACACTGAAACAAAAATTAACAGTATATGCATCGTGCCTACGTAGATACGAAGAAACCAACGACAGACGACAGAAAAAGAGATAACGTACTCTTCAAGTCCAATGAAAAGCTATTCTCTAAGAAAATAACAGTAACAAGGGAAATTAAAGTAATGCCACCAAGTACAGAATAATTCGCTGATTTTTGAAATGGAATATGTTCAAAACCCAGCCAACATAATCATGCAACATTATGGATTAAAGAAGGAAAAGAGTAGACAAGAAGAAACCAAAGAACAAAAAAGAATTGGATAATATTATAAAGGATACACATAACTGGAAATTCCCAGAAACAAATCAAATACACAACTTTTGGTATTAATAGGGAAAACAGCAACACTGAAAATCCGTCCAATTGTCGATCAGTAGCATTTATGCAGTTACTATATAAAGTAATAACATCAACAACATGCGAAAATATAATATAATATCTTCTTCTTCAAGTGCCATTCTTAGAAGGTTGGCTATCATCATAGCTATTCTCACTTTTGATGCTGCAGCGCTAAACAACTCCATGGAACTACAGTTGTACCATTTTCTAAGGTTATTTAACTAGGAAATGCGTCTTCTTCATCTGCTTCTTTTTCCTGTATCTTTCCCTACATAATATTCTGTAGCAATACGTATTTCTCTCCCCTCATCACGTGGCCCAGATATTGCATCTTCCTTATTTTAATTGTGTTCAATATTTCCTTTTCCTTTCTCATTCTTCCCAGTACCTCCTCATTTTTTACCATGTCTACCCAACTTATTCTTAAGATCCTTCTATATGACCACATCTCAAATGCTTCCAGTCGATCACTTATCCAGGATTCCATTCCATATAGCAACACCGAGAAAACGTAGCATCTCAATATTCTGACTCTAAGTTGAAAGAGTTAAGTTCTCTACTGCATAACACATTTCTCATTCTGTTAAATATGGTTCTGGCTTGTCCAATTCTTGATTTAATTTCTTCCGTGTACTAATTACCTTCATTGACAGTTGTTCCTAAGTATTTGTACTATCTGACTTTCTCTATTAGTTCTCTGTTGATGCATAGGTTTTCCTGCTGCTGAACTGATTTTGTAATGGTCATAAATTTGGTCCTTTTGATATTTAAGGTAAGTCCGCTCTCCTCGCTGCTCGTCACTACTTGATCAACCAAGCTCTGTAAATCTTCTATTGTTTCGGCAATAAGTATAGTGTCGTCTGCATACCGGATATTGTTAATTGGTATTGCATTAACCTTTACTCCCTTATAAGGCTTATATATAATATCGGAAGAGCAAAAAGGCTGTAAGCGGAACGGCCAAGGTTGTAAGGAACAATTCATAATAGACTCTGTAAAAGGAAACAAACATAAGAACAACAAAGGAACTACGAATATGTTAGTTCGATTACAAAAAGCTTTCTACCCTATGTCACATACATTGGCTGAAAATATACTGCAAGTAATAATAATAATCAGGCAATAGGACCTAAATTTTATCAGATATTAACAGAAACACAATAGGCAACAATTTGTCTTACAAACGCAATATTATAATTACATACCGAACGGAAAAGTAATCGGTTCAAACTGTACTACGATACAGTGATAAAACTATACCACTCAACAAATCAGATCTAACATTACTGAATAAAAATAGATGTAGCAATAATAACATAAATACACCGAAAAAACAGAAACTACACTCTCTTGGCAATAGAATTGGAAGCACTTTGAAAACAAAAAAAAAAGAGTACAAATCATAGCATTCATAATATTCATAACAGGCATCACTCATAAAACCTTCACGGAACATCTAAAACAACTTCAGCTAGATACATAAAGACATGATACTGTATAAGTTCGAGCTATGCAAAGTAGCAAAACAGAAATGCCAAATAGCAATGAATAAAACGGAAATCCTCAAGATATGTAAAAATTAAAATGCACCGAGCGTAGACACCAACATACAAAGCGTTGCAAAATCAAGGGTCCGAAAAGTTTTTAAATATCACCTTAGTTGAAAGAAGAGTGACACTAAGAGGTGTGAAGATTAACAAGGCAACTGACGACGACGGCATAGCCGTCGAGTCCCTGAAAACTGACAGACCTACGCTACTACCAAAAGCAATATGCAAGGTATTTGATGCTTGCTTATAAAACAGGATAATACCTTCTCAGTGCCTCAGTGCCCCACGTTGGGCGCCAATTTGTAATGAAAATTGAACAGTTGGGATTATCGAGGACTTATTGGTTCATCAAGCATTGGTTCCCACCAATTTACATGGTACAGCCACGTGTCTTCGGCCAGTCAAATCAATCGTAACATGAAAGGAGAAATAGACAAGTCTTAGACCAATGTATACTGCTAATTAAATAATATTCAGGGAAATATCATGTGAACATCAGTGACACTGTTAAACACATGAGAAGCAATCAACAAATTGAAAATTTACTGGTTAAAGCAGATATAATCAGAAACTTCAATTACAATATTAAGTTGAACAAAAATTATAAATAACTACTGTTACTCAAAATAGCCTAAAATATAAAAACCAGATAAATTTATATATGTGAGATTAACCTCTCATAAATGCAAAGTAATGTCGGTACATCAGTGTTGAGACGAGACATGGCGAGTGCAAATAATTATATGCTAAACTGAAATTTTAATTAAATGAGCCTGAAAAGAAAAAATATTAAAACCAGCAATACTATGAGGGAAAATTCGGAGAAATTCTACTGAAAATTCAATTTACTACCTTTGCAGGAATATATAGAATTTACTCCGAGAATTCACCCAAATAATACTGTGCAATTTGAATGAAAATACGTAAAATAATGTGCGTGACCACTAAACGATGAAATTATTCCGCTCCACTAAAACTTCGGTTCATTTGCAAATGATTCTCGGTATTCGATATTTGAGTCGCCAGTGATATCTATTCACGAATGGATTTATTCGGTACAAGTAACGATTTTAGAAGCACTAGTACGCTATTTTGTATCTACCATATGTGAATTTATTTCACCATAGATTACTATATTTAATATTTAAGTTGCCAGTGACATCTATTCACTAATGGGTTTATTTCGTGTATAGCAATTTTGGGAGCGCAGTACGCTATTTTATACCTACAATTCATGAGTTTAATTTACTATAGATTACTATATTTAATATATATTGGGTATTTCTATGGCTTGACGCTGCGTGATTTATAGTAGTAATCTCATGATGTAAATGAGCCAATAATACAGCGGCCAGCATAATTTGTCGAACGTCTTAAATTTTGAAAGCGAGGTCGTTTATCTTGTGTCGAGACGTTTGACGGATAAGTGCTAATTTTTGATCTTGAAATATTTAATTAATCTTGCAGTATATTTAACTAATTCTTTCATTTTTAAATACATAACTAATATTTGTTTATGATTCGTTTAGTCTTATTCGACTAAAGCAAGAATTTCGGATTGTTATATTCCATTTTTAATTAGCTTACATTTTCAATAAATTTAATTATTGTGACCGTTTGGGTAAGAATACCGACTTATTGGTGAATATTTAGGTCTCTCATTAATCAAAATCATGTTATTTGAAAGAGGCTTAGTCCAAGTTTACGGAGAACGTAGTTATTTAATCGTTTAGTGGTCACGCACATTATTTTACGTATTTCCATTCAAATTGAACAGTATTATTTGGGTGAATTCTCGGAGTAAATTCTGTATATTCCTGCAAAGGTAGTAAATTGAATTTTTAGTAGAATTTCTCCGAATTTTCCCTCATAGTATTGCTGGTTTTAATATTTTTTCTTTACATGCTGATTTAATTAAATTTTCAGTTTATTTGTTACATCAAGTATATAACTATAAGCAGTCGCACTGTCTCGTCTCCACACTCATGTAAAGACATTACTTTGCATTAATGAGAGGTTAATCTCACATATGTATATTTATCTGGTTTTTTATCTTTTATCTAAATTTCTATCTCGACGCGAGATAGTGATTATCTTATCTTTATCTTTAACTAAATTGAGGCAAAATTACGCTCAATTATCGTTTATGTGCCAAGGGCCGAAATAAAAAAGTAATAGCAATTACTTATTTTGAGTTATAAGACTCGTTATTAGAGGTTGTACCTCTATTTTTCTATTTATTATCAAATTCAAGTTATTTAGATTTACCGAGAGTCACTGAATTGGAACCATATTCCATAATTTTCTTTTGAATTTTAAATTTCTGTCATTATTATCTTTTGAATTTCATGTTTTAAAGTAAAGAAAAGGATATCTTGAGTAACAGTAGTTATTTATAATTTTGCTCAATTTAACATTGTAATTTAAGTTTCTGATTATATCTGCTTTAACCAGTAAATTTTCAATTTGTTGCTTGCTTCCTCATGTGTTTAACAGTGTCACTGATGTTCACATGATATTTCCCTGAATATTATTTAATTAGCGATATACATTGGTCTAAGACTAGGTTATTTCCTCTTGCATGTATTCAACACCCTCTAATTGGCTGGAAGAAAACATCGCGATTGGCAAGTAGCAGGTGTTCGTCCACTTGCGGTACAAAGTGTTCTGAGGGAATCGATACGTTGGGAACCAAATAAGTCCTCGATAAGACCAAGAGACACTAACTTGGGAACAGGCAGAAGCGGTTCCAGTAGAGGTCCCAATACGATCGCATGGTTACAGAATAATTGGACAAGCTAAGTATTAGCCAATCAGATGATAAACATATTGTAAAGACCAATAATAACGCTTTATTCATTCCTTTTTTAATCTCACAATTAATTTTAATTTTAGTCAATGTATTCATAAACTTTATTTCAAATAATTTGATCAATTACATTTGCCATTTGATTATATAGATTTCAATTTTTCAAATGTCATCAATCGTATTTGTAATTTAATTGTATAATTAATATATTGTTGTTTTGAAATTTATTTCTTTAATTTATCGCAAGATAGAGGTCTGTGAGACATTGCGAATTATAAGGGCAAATTTCTGATATTCTTATCTTTATATGTATTTATATTTAAGTATTCATATTCAGTTCGCATTGTCTCTAGGAACTCTGGCGCCCATAATACACAAAAAAACACTGCTAGCGACCGACCCGTTAAGAAAAATAAAAACGAGTCTCACGCATTTGAACAACTAGTATTTTGTTACAAATTGACGAATTATAATACTGGAGATATCACCAACTTCCAAAATTACAAACCCATAAGCTTACTATCGCATTTGTATAAATTGTTCATGAGAATCGTACATAAGATACAAATAAATTCAACCTTTATCAACGTCGCGAGCAAACTGGCTTCGAGTCGGTTTTAGCACAAATATTCATCTACAAACAGTTAAGATCCTTATTGAAAAATGAATAGACTACAATTAACCTCTGCATAATCTTCGTCGATTACGAAAAGGCCTTCGATACATAAAATGCTACATGCTCTTACTGAATGCCGTATCGATCACATATACAATAATGCCATTAAATACGTATACTAAAGAGCGAAAGCATATGTGTTGAAAAATGCGAAACTAATCAAACTTCAGATATAAATCAACCCTAATATCTTGCGTATCTGATCAAAGCCACGAAAGTATGCGAGGTGAGAAATTTTGATAGGCAGTGTCACTGTCAGTGTAATCGGGAAGTCGAGCCCATATAGGTTGTTATCACGCCGGCAATTTATATTTAATTAACGTTTTACATCAATTTAAGTAATGCTTTGCGTATTATATATTACTATCATTTCTATGCTACCATATTGTCAATAAATAATATAGCCCGTACCCGAGCTGTATTAATTATTGACACAGAACGACCCCCATGATTTCGACATCGCACGAGGCGTGTTTCAAAGAGATGTTTTCTCACCAAAAATATTCACTACCCTTCTAGAACATATGTTCTGTTCAAAGAGATAGATTTTGGTGACATGGATATTAACATATATGGCGAAAAACTGAACCGTGATAGTTATGGACGAAGCAAAGGAAATACTACGGAAGCTCAGCATCAAAGTGTTGGGTTCAAAATCACCACAAACAAAACTCAATACATGACAAATCTTGTTATAAGTGAGGCAATCGACCTAGATTTTCCTTGGCTTGGCGTCTGCTTTGGCACTGACGAGTCGTTAGTCTGCTGCGCAAATTGCGCAAGTAATCTCCTCAGGAATGGAAGCATACATCCCAAATTGCATCAAGTTACCGTCAAAAGGAAAGTCCTGGTTCGACAGAAGATGCGGAAGAGCTGTAGGTAAGAAACAGCGAGCCTACAAGTACTGGCAGGAAGATCAGACCCCTGAAAATCGCAATTATTTTGTCGAAGCGAGAAACGAATGCAAACATGTGATCGACGAAACTAAGGCCAAACACAATCAAAGGATCAGAAATAAACTTTTGCAATGTCCCGTTGTTCCAGGAATTTCTGGTCGGTAGCAAAGGCAGTAAGTAATAACTTTACAAAAACGTCCCTCCCACCTTTGACAGACGAACGTGGCATCACGGCGACTACAGCCAAGGAAAAAAGCAAACATGCTCGCCAAAATATTTTCATCGTACTCTACGGCCCCACGGCAGATGTTCCCAGGATTTGGCCCCCAGAGGGAAGAGCGCACCAGTTTGTCGTACAACTGGAAACACCTACAATGTCGCTTTAAAAGAACTCATTTGTCTGGCGCACTGCATCACTATGGAATTCACTTCCAGGACATCTGTTTCCCCGTAATTACAACCTACCACTATTCAAGAACCGTGTCAATCAACATCTTTGCGCACACACACCGCTCGTCGAGCGCCATAGGGAGATCCTCCCTTTCGTGTGTGTGCCCTGCCATAAAAAAAAGATGGAGAGGGACTAGAACAAGTAAGTTCTTATAAATATAAATCTCTATAGGTAGAGACATCTAAACCCGCGAAATTTCGAGAAGTATAGGCCTAGTTTGGGCGGCTTTTGGAAAGTTGCACATCATCTTTGAGTCAGGCATTGCAATGTGCCTAAAAAGCAAAGTATTCGACTAGTGCGTTTTTCCTGTGCTGGCATATGGGGCCCAAACACTTACCCTCACAAAGAACACCACAAACAAAATAAGTATCGCAGAGGAAAATATAGAGGTCTCTAAAAGGCAGGATCCTAAACAACAGTATAAGGGAAATGAAAGGACTGATAGTATAACAAATTAACTTAAAGTGGAACTGGACTGGCCAAGTGGCGCGATTTTCGGACGACCGCTGGACGAAGAGGATACTTGAATGGAGACCACGCAGAGATTATTATTATGACATCAAACGGATAAAGACCCAACTGAATAGAGGCAGCACATGATAGACAAACATGGATAAAGCTGAATCAAATCAAATCAAATCATCTTTAATGTCAATATACATACAGTATTTACATACGTCAAAAAAAAGTGAGTACAAAACAAAGCATAGACTACATATTAAAAAACAAAATATTGTCTGAACAACACCATAAGATGATGGTCTTTTGGATTAAAATTTTACAGGCAGACCAAGCTAGCACACTAATATGTATTAAAATCAATTTACACCATTTTAAAACTTAAATGTTAAGGAACAAGAACAGGATGACCGGCAGCTAGTATATACCCAACCAAAAATACTGATTTCAAGAAACATATTTTGTTGTTAGTATATGTTTAACTTTTTTTTTAAATGAATTAAAGAAAATCATTTTTATATCTTGAGGAAGCCTATTAAACAGTTTTACAGCCATGAACTCCGGCCTAGTGTGACACCTTCCCAGTCTGCAGTAAGATACGGGAGTCCTACGTAAAACGTTCAGACTACTTGTTTTAATATGATGTTATCGATTTATAGATTATTATATAAGGGTAACGTACTATTTACTTAACCTGGAATTGATTGCCTTACATCAAAGGTACTATTTACTGTAATGCACGTTGCATATTGACTTACCTTTTTATTTTCAATGAATCGTGCTACCATTATAATAATAGTAATGTTCTCTTGAAATATCATTTTCCAGAAATCTCTGACCGTGTGAGGCAGAGGCCCCTGTGTAGCGATGTATTCATTCCTATTTGAATATCCCTAAAATGTTATAATTCGAACATTATACGATGGTTTATCAGTTCTAATTAGAATATTATATTTTCTTTCTCCATTTTTAAGTATTCTATTTACATTTCTAATTCAATACAAGCAATATGTACATAATTTTATATTCTTTAAAAAACGTTTTAAGGGATGAGGAATATTTATTTTTATTTATAAATGATAATCTCTTAATTAACAACACACATTTCTTATTTAATTTTTAACTGAACTCTCTAAATTAATTTCTCTTTCTGAAATTTTATGATTAGAATGTTTGAATACTTTTGGTTCAGTTGGGCGGAACTATTTGAAGATCACATAGGTATAATTTTATTAATAAGTAACTCAGTAAAATTAAGGAAACAACCGAAAGATGTTTAAAGCATATTGCATTGCTAAAAACATCTAAAAGTCATGTCTCCACCTTCTCTTGATGATTTTAATGATTCGTCTCTGAAGCCTTTTCGGACAAGTAATAATCTCGATCTATTGGTCTAACTAGGAGTCCTTAAGGCCAACCTTGTTTACACAGGAGACTTGACAATCTCAAAAAGAGACGCTATGATTTTCTCCGGCAGATGGTAGTCGTCTGTATTCGATTTAAAGTCGGTTGACGAGGCCAAGGAAGTTGCATTCTGTGGGCATTCTGCAGCTATTATCCTGAATAGATAGATTTCTGGTCACCTCCTTGTCTGACACTTTCGATATGTTATGCACAAAATTGTGTATGATGTTGAAAATACTCCCTTGAGAAGACCTACCTGTTGGATCAGTCTTTGATAACTTGTGTTTTCGTTTCAGCAACATGCTCATAATCGAGCAGGTTTCTCATTTTAGATGCTTTTCAGTATATTTGTGCTTGTGTTTCATGACCACTTACTAATTGTGACATACGAAGATCCACTCGAAAAATACATTTTTGTTAGCCAATCATGAGCTATGAACTATGTTTAATGCTTTTTCACAATTGACTCAAATAAATATAAGAACTAGTGAAACGTGTTTAATATGCTGAGTTCTTATTGTTTCTGTTTCATTTCATCATTCAGGATTAGAAAAATCGTTTTGTTCAAGTTGGGACGCCATACTATTCACAATAAAATTCATCTCATTATTGCTCTTTTGATTTTTGATTCACTGTTGTCCATTCATGGGCGTAGAGAGGCCAGTTGGGCCATGCCCCCCCTGGAAATTTAACCGGCGTGCGCCCGTCCCATTTGCCATTCAAGAGGGTGCCGAATCCTTGTTTTTTTTAACGACTTTTGGGTACAAATTGGGCGTGACACCTTCAAATTTTCCGCATACGGCGGCTTAGCCTCTGGCGGGCGCCACTGCTGGTAGAAAACGTCAAAGAGAGTTAAAAATATAAAGAAAAACAAAATTATCACGGAAATGCGGCAAACAAAAGACGGAAAACTAGTCATAACAACGGACAAAGACGATGTAGCGATCAAGATACTGAGAGAAAAATCAAGGATTCATATAAAGAAGCGGACGTAAGGATAATGGGACCGGAGGCAGACATATATAACGAGGCGATGTACATTAGAGGCATAGACGCGGTAGCAACAAAGGATGATATAGTCAACGCGCTACGACATGAGCTAAAGATGGAAGAAGTGGACTTTCATCTAAGTGATCTAAGACCAAATCGCAACAATACTCAAGCAATAACGATGATGCTACCCAAGCGAATGGCGGAACAAATACTGGCCAAACACTCGGAACTGCGAATAGGATTAGTGAGGTGTAGACTAAAAAGAAGGTTCAATATGGAAAAATGCTATAAGTGCTGGAACTACGATCACGTCACGAAAGATTATTCAGGTCCGGACAGGAGTAAGTTATGCTATAAGTGTGGAGAGGAAGGCCACGCAGCAAGTACATGCCAAAATAATGAAAGATGTCCAATTTGCCAAACAAACGACCATAGGGCATATGTTATGCACAAAATTGTGTATGATGTTGAATATACTCCCTTGAGAAGACCTACCTGTTGGATCAGTCTTTGATAACTTGTGTTTTCGTTTCAGCAACATGCTCATAATCGAGCAGGTTTCTCATTTTAGATGCTTTTCAGTATATTTGTGCTTGTGTTGCATGACCACTTACTAATTGTGACATACGGAAACACAGGAAAATGTGAGACGTTTAGAAGATCGTTATCAGTTCTAAGGAAATTAGAAAGGCAAGAAAGCACACAGAGACAAAGGAACCCAAACAACGAAAATGGCTAGCATTAAATTCCTTCAGATAAATGTAAACAGATGCTACGCAGCACACGACCTCCTGACAGACACAGCCAACCAAATGGACATCGACAATGTAGCAATCTCTGAACCAAACCACAGGATCATGCAACAAGGGTCATGGCTGGCTGACCCAAAGATGGACGCTGCTTTAAAATTAAGAAACAATGTTATACCGTCCCTTAAAACAGGGGCAGGAGACGGCTTCATATGGGCCGAACTCCAAGAATTTATAGTGACAAGTTGCTACTTCCCACCTAGCCTGAGTGAAGTGGAATTTAGGAATTCCCCGGGATCTCTGGGGACACTCCTGGATAGAACAAACAAGGATTTTTTACTGGTCGGGGATTTTAATGCCTTGGCAACGGACTGGGGAATGCATACCACGAATACTAGAGGTAACATCGTGTTAGAATGGATGGCATCCAAAAACTTAGTTCTACAAAATACAGGCAAAGAAGCTACCTTCTCAAAAATAGGCTCTAGCTCCATAGTAGACCTGACAATGACAAGGGGCAACATCAACGCAAGACTCAGTACCTGGAGAGTTCTAGACCAGGAGACATCAAGTGATCACAGATATATCTACTTCGAAATAGTGCTCACGAACAACAACGCGGTAACACACCGATGGAACTTTAAGAAGATAAATATGTCAAAACTTGAGGAAACTATCGTCAGAGCAAAACAGACAAGAACACCAAACACGCCACGACCATCTCATCGTAACGATATGCGAGAACTCAATGCCGAAAAAACATATACATAAGAACAAGAAAGCCGTCTACTGGTGGACCGAACAGATCGCCGAGCTGAGAGGAACCTGTCTTGCCTTGAGAAGGAAACTAACCAGAAGTAACCACAAATCTACCACAAGATCACCGCTGGACAGAGAAAGCTTCTTAAAACACCGAAAACAACTGAAGCTAGCTATTAATGCTGCCAAAAGAAAATGCTGGCGAGACCTTTGCGATGAGATAAATACAAATTGTTGGGGAGAGGGCTACAAAATCGCCACAAGGAGACTAAAGATGATCAATGAAAACGGGCTGCCGGAGAACTATTCCCCGTCAGACCTATTGTCGCCTGGGAAAAAGCAGAAATAAGAGTCATAGAAGCCCCTACAGTGTCCAAAGAGGAACTAGCCTACGCAAGTCACAAGCTGAAACCAAATAAAGCCCCAGGCCCGGACGACATACCAGCTGACATCCTAAAGCTCATCTCAGAAAGATATCCTGAACCTTTCCTCAGAACCTTCGACAATATAATAAGGCAAAGTGAAATCCCTCCTTCATGGAAAGTAGCGAAACTCGTCCTAATGGAGAAACCTAGAAAAACAGAGGACGACCCTCCGAAATACAGGCCGCTGTGCCTCTTAAACACAATCAGTAAACTCCTGGAACACATAATAGTATCAAGACTCTCGGAGAACCTATGGTTGACAGAAACACTGTGCGAGCGGCAGCATGGTAGATCCACTAAATCAGCAATCCAAACGGCTTTAGAAATTGCCAAAGCCGGCATTTTTAAGAGAAGTCATAGACACAGACAAATAGGAGCAATCGTCACCCTCGACGTCAAAAACTCCTTTAACTCGGCATCGTGGCAGGTGATTATAGAGGAATTGGCAAGGAAAGAAGCAGCCCCCTACCTGATAAACCTCATAAAAAGCTACCTAACAGACAGATCCATCATCGTGGAAGCGGAAGGCAAAAGGAAATCGTTTGGCATGTCCTGTGGCGTCTCGCAGAGCTCCGTCCTGGGCCCAACGCTGTGGAACATCATGTATGACGGGCTGAACTTAAAGATGCCAAAAGGAGTAACCCTCATTGGACATGCGGACGATGTGGCTATGGTTGTAACAGGCAAAAACCTGAGAATAGTGGAAAAGAAAATAGAGGTTGCAATGACACCCATAGTAGGATGGCTAACCAGAAACCACCTACAACTGGCGGAAGAAAAGACGGAAGTTATGATAATTACCTCAAAAAGGTCCGTACCTACGAGGACTTTCAATATCCTTGGAAGAGAGTCAGAATCTGCTTCATAAATTAAGTATCTGGGGGCTGGCTGGACAAGAAATTATCCTTCACGACACATATCCAAAGAATGGACAGTCGGGCGCGGTCCGCTATGACAGCACTGGCAAGAATCATGCCCAACATTGATGGGCCAGACCCCGGCAAGAGAATACTATTGTGTTCAGTCGCAAACTGCATATTATTATACGCCGCTCCAGTATGGAAAGATGCTATAAGACACAAAGAATACAGAGGCATGCTGGAGAAAATACAGAGGCAAGCTGCGCTAAGAATCTGTAGTGCCTACTGTTCGGCATCTACAGACGCCATCCTAGTGATATCTGAGACACCACCAATCGATCTCCTGGTAAAGCAAGCTACCCAAATAGACCAGTCACCGACTCTAGGAAAAAAGCCGCTCGCTTAACAGCTAAGGAAATGGTAGAAGAAACTTGGGAAAACAGCACAAAAGGTAGATGGACGTTCAAAATAATACCAAACATTCCAGCGTGGATAAACAGAAGGCACGGCGACACAGACCATTATCTGACTTAACTGCCGACGGGGCATGGCTGCTTCCGGGACTACACCTATAACATAAATAAGACAGAGGACAATGTGAGGACAAACTGCTGTGAAACCGATAATGTCGAACATACCTTTTTTTACTGCAGGCAATGGAAGACACAACGGAAGACATGTACAACACAAATCGGAGCAATCACCCCAGACAACATAGGTGAAAATATAATGTTGGGGTTTGGAACCTTCGGCAACATGCACTAAAACGGAGTTTTATCCACAATACCGAAACAGAATTATTGCACTCGACGCGCGTTTCGCTAACCATGTTAGCATCATCAGGAGATGATTAAAACTAAAGTTTTACTAAGCATGCTTATCAAGAATGGTTCATTCCTTAGCCCGACAAACAAACTAACCCTATATAGGTCCATAACTAGGCATTTCTTATTGTACGGCGCACCGGTTTGGTGCTCGGTCGCGGATTGTCACCTCAAAAAATTGTAGGGCATTCAAAATCGACATCTAAGAG
Source organism: Pissodes strobi (assembly GCA_016904865.1). Taxonomy (NCBI): domain Eukaryota; kingdom Metazoa; phylum Arthropoda; class Insecta; order Coleoptera; family Curculionidae; genus Pissodes; species Pissodes strobi. The sequence goes on from MU182324.1 coordinate 190,545, forward strand.
CGGCTTTTTCGACACCCTTTGGACCAGAGTACGAGATTTGCATGCTTGGGCTCATATCGAGTATGTAAATGAATTTGTAGACAGATTAGCGTGCCAATTCTACGACTTTGGAATAGCCAGGTCGCCGAAAACAGCGAGCTTTCCAAACTTTAGGTACAACCCGGCGATTAAAACCAAGCACGGGCCCATACATAAGAAAACCACCATATATTACCTAGAACCACGGTCACCATGAAAATTGACCTATATTCCCATCCCCCATCCCTAAAGTCCCTTTTATTCTATCCCCTGCAGCTTGAAAGATATCAGGAGAACAGGAAAACGACACCTCCAAAAAACCAAACCGACTAGTTCCAAGGTGAAAACGGAGTGGGCGGGACTTGCTAAGGGAGTCGCCGCAAGCGAAGCGCGGCATTACGTAGTCATGACTAGCCTGATGTACAGTTGCAATTCCCCCCGCACTAAGATTGTGACAATGATTTATTGTTCTATTTAATCATATCCCAGGTCATAGTCCTCTACTTTTTCTTTATGTTGTGTTTGTGTTATGTTTATGTGTTGTGTATGTCCGTCTAAATAGACCAAAGAACCGTGGCATGGAGTTTTTCTGTCTGTTTTTCTCCATATTAACCCCCCCCCCCTCACTACTCCTATAGATTCGACCTGTGCAATATCTTAGTAGAATAGTGTAATGTAAATGCAGGTAAACATTATTTTAGATATAAATAAATGTTTGAACTCACTTTACTTAAAACTTAAAACAAACAAACAGAACAATACAATTTTAGGTTAGGTTTCCTATTTCTCTGAATCTCTAGTAAGAGAACTTCCAGTTCGCTTGGGAGTAGTTCCCTCCTCTAATATTTTTTCAAGAATAGGGTGTTCTATATTTTTAAGAGAACCACGCCCACTTCTCTCACAAGTTCTACTCCCTGAAATTCAAGAATAGAGGTCCAGCTGGACATTGTAAAAATTACTTTTCGTATAACCTGTATTGTTATTAGTCAACATTTTTCGTCATATCGCTCAATAAGTTAACAAATGCTTATCATGAGAGCAGTATAAATCGTCACAAGTTACAAAAATCATAAACTGGGAGACGATAACAACCGACTAAATAGGATCACTTTCCCGGTCACTTTTGCGTAGTTGTTTTTGAAACTATAGAGGAAGGAAGATAGAAATATAGAGGCATTCTTAAACCAATCGATCGTCCGTGTCTTGAATCGAGATTTCTGAAGTGATTTTATTAAGACTTGGCAGACCTGCTATTGGTAGAGTCTAATAATGCCGTGTCTGCTTCCACGGCAACCCGAAACCAATTTAGGGAAAATCGTTCCACGCTAGTACGTCATTCTCAGTATTTTGTTACGTGTTTTCAAATATTAAAACGTTATCAACCAACAATCACCAAAAGCAACACCAAAGTAAAAAAAAAATTCAAAAATACTTACGATCAGCAGTAAGATATCGAACGCACATTGGAATTTAGCTGCAACTAGAATGACGGACTTACTAGCGGGTAACGACTTTCCGTAAATTCGTTTCACGTCAGAGTGGTAGCAGAGACGGCATTTAGATAATGATATGTAGTTTACCAGAAATACATTTAACGAGGTTTGAAATGATTATGGCATTCAGCATGGTTTGACATATTGCAAGACAATCGTGTTCAGAAAGGAAGGCTTTGATAAAGACTGTGATTGCATGTAGTCAAAGTCGAAGTCAAAAAGTACTTTATTGCCTAAAAATTAGTTTCATTGACACAGCGGGTTATTTGCTAAAATAAATAGCATGTTGGTAATATAAATACAACACAACACTAAAGAGAATCAATAAAATCTAAATCCTAAAGCAGAGCTAGGAGAACAAATGTGTAAATAAATAAAAATATAGCAAAACAGAGAGTGAGTCAGCATAATAGTCAGTCAAGTTGTAGTACGCTTTCCCAACAAGCAATGCCTTAAGAAACCTCCTGAAATATTTTAAATTATTGACAGTCTTAATCTGAATCGGTATGTGATTAAAAGATTTTCTGCCTTCATAAATCGAAGAATTTTTCGTTGATGTTCTTGTTGGTATTGGCAAGGACAAGTCGAGAGCCCGCCGCGTGACATGCTGAGGGGCAGGACCCTGAATGCTAAAACGATTCTTGTATATCAGTTATGCTGAGGTAAGAGTAAGAATTCTCTGCGGACAGCCTTCTTCTGAAGAACGAACAAAATATTCAGCAGACGTCGGCTACTAAGACCCCAAAATGGAATTCCATATCTGAGGTGTGATTCAAAAAGGGCAAAATAGACTGTCCGCGCCATCACTGGGCCAAGCTCCAAACGAGTCCTTCTCACTGCAAAACATCCCGACGAAAGCCTCAACTTCAAAAGCTGATTTTTAAACCGAAGTTCACCGTCAATCAAAACACCCAGGAACTTAGTCACCGCCGCCTCCCGAAGAGGTTCGTCCCCCAACTACAAGCCATGCATATCACACTTAAACCCTACAATATTAGTTTTCGTAATATTGTGGAAACAGATCGAAAGAAAAAGGTCTGGGAAGACTATATTGCGGAACTTTTTCGGGACGATGAAAGGGGAGATTCCGAATCTAATACTGAGAGTGAAACAATGACCGGACCATCGATAACAAGGGAAGAAATTTGGAAAGCAATACAACAATCAAAGGATAGAAAAGCAGCTGGTCCTGATGAGTTACCATCAGAAATCACCAAATTAATTGATGACGATAACCTTTCCTCATTAGAGAACGTTTTCAATAAAATTTATAACGAGGGTAAATTCCCTTTGGATTGGCTAAAATCTACCTTCATTCCACTACCTAAAAAAAAATAATGCAAGAAAATGCAGCGACTACCGACTAATAAGTCTAATGAGTCACGCACTAAAATTTTTTCTCAAAGTCTTGCATAACAGAATATACAGGAAGTGCGAGGCAAACATGAAAGACACTCAGTTCGGCTTTAGAGGTGGAATGGGGACACGAGAAGCCCTCTTCGCTATACGTGTGCTAGTTCAAAACTGCCGAGACGTGCAGAAGGATGTCTTTCTTTGTTTCGTTGACTATGAGAAGGCCTTTGACAAGGTCCAACATCAAAAACTAATTAAAGTACTAAGAACAACAGACGTGGATGAGAAGGATATTTGCTGTATTCAAAGCTTATACTGGCACCTAACTGCATATATAACAACAAATAATCTCACAACAGACGACATCGAAATTCGCAGAGGGGTCAGACAAGGGTGCATACTGTCTCCGCTTTTGTTTAACCTATACTCCGAAGTATCTTTAATGAAACATTTGAAGATGTAGAGACCGGAATAAAAGTAAATAATATTCGATACGCCGACGACTCGGTAATAATAGCAGACACCATTGAAGAGTTACAGCAAATGATCGACCGATTAAATCACACCAGCAATAAATATGGACTAAACGTAAATAGCAATAAGACAAAGCTTATGATAATCAGTAGACGTAAAGTGCCTTATACACACGCGCAGCTTTTAGTGGATGGTATTGCTCTGGAACGAGTACCATGTTATAAGTACCTCGGAGGCGGGTTGAACGAAGATTGGGAGGACGAAAAGGAGATAAGAGTGAGAATAGAAGTGGCCCGCTAGTACTTTCTTAGATTTAGGAATATTCTCACCAACAGGGATATTGATTTGAGATTAAGAATGCGATATGTCAGGTGCTACGTGTGGTCAGTTTGGCTTTATGGTATGGAATCTTGGACACTTAAAAAAGCATTAATTAATAAGTTGGAAGCATTTGAAATGTGGACCTATCGCCGAATGCTGAAAGTGCCATGTACTGACAGAGTTACAAATGAGGAGATCCTGAGAAGAATAGGAAAAGACAAAGAAATTCTCCTAAACGTAAAGAGAAGAAAAACGGCTTACTTCGGTCACATACTGAGAAGTCCAAAAATATAGACTTCTTCAACTGATAGTCGAGGGCAGGATAGATGGTAGACGAGGCGTCGGGAGAAAGCAAATGTCATGGCTAAGGAATATAAGAGAATGGACTGGTCTCAGAAACATAGGAGATTTGGTACACACGGCAACAGATAGGGAAGCCTGCGAAAATATAATCGCCAACATCCATTAGCAGTGGATAGGCAGCTGAAGAAGAAGAAGAATATTAAAATAAAGGCGGTTGGCCTCGCACCACTTTAATCTTTAACATGCCATTAGTAATTCTTTCCCTAAGTTGTTCTGCATCCTCACTGTGCGACATAACAGAGGTGTCGTCAGCAAAGAGTGTAAATCTTCCTGAAATTTTAACTTGGATAAGATCATTTACATAGATCAAGAAGAGAAGGGTTCCTAAGACAGAGCCCTGTGGAACCCCGCACTCAATCCCCATAGCCGCCTATCGCACACCAGACACAATGGCCGACTGACTGCGACCACCAAGATAGGAGGCACACCAAGCAAGAGTCGAGCCCCTAAACCCATATCTCTCGAGTTTTGACAGCAGTATTCCGTGGTCCACGCAGTCAAATGCCTTCGACAGATCACAAAAGACTGCTGCCGCCGCCTTTCTCCCGTTGATATAGTTGTACACCCCCTCCAGGAAACTGAAGATGGCGTCATGGGTACCCTTTGAGTCTTGAAATCCAAATTGGTTTGGCGCAATCACATTATGCGCCTCGAGGTACCTCCATATTTTCCTCTTTGCAATTTTCTCGACAGCCTTTGAAAAGGTAGGCAACAGGAAAATAGGACGAAAGTTAGAGGGTTCGTTCAGATCGCCTCCGTTGTGTAGGGGGATGACTGTTGCCGACTTAAGGCATGACGGAAATGCACCACTAGACCAGACATCATTGATAGCCGCAGCCAGGGCATCCAGAACGCAGTCAGACAACCGCAAAAGGACTTTCGCCGAGATTCCATCATCACCAGAGGATTTCCCATTCCTTATGCTTATCATTGCCTCTTTAACCCCATGGATCTGAGGGGAAAAAGCAAAATGAGTCGTGCATGGAGAAACCATCCAGAAACGAGATAGGACCAACAGCCGTGGACAAATTTCGGGTCAAACAACCCGCTGAAATAAAATGTATTCAATCCATCAGGGTCGATTCCAATCTCGCGACAGCCAGACCTGTTGCACAACTCACCAACAGTAGACCAGCTCTCCCGCTACGTATTCCTAGCAGTCAAGAGCCTCTCACTATAATATACTGTTTTTGCAGCATCAACAATCTTCCGGTATATACTGCGTTACCTATTACAGTAGGAGGTAAAGCTTACATTATCACAAAATTTCTTTAGCTGCGGATAATTTAAGGCCCTTTGTAACCCATGATTCACGCTTCCGGGGCTTTGATTTAATCCACCGTATGGGGAAAGACCTTTCAAAAATATCAAGCACAACAGCATGGAGCGTAGCGATGGGCCCTATACCAAGCCAATCCACATCAAGGCATGAATCATCGAAATTATCAAAGCCAGCCCTGCTAAAAATTCGACCACGCCGCGCGCCGCCATGTATTCTTCACCTTAGTCAATATATTGGCGAAAGTACAACTCACCGCCTCACGATCCGAAAGTCCCGCACCAACAACCGAGCATGATACATTGTCAAAGTAGTGGCCGAATTCTCGCTTATCCGAGTAGGTGAGTCAACATGCATGCTTATACCATACGATGTAGCCAAGTTTGTTTAATTGAATGATTTTCACTAAAATTTAGATTTGCAGCCAAAATTACCTTAGAACAAGAACGGAGTTGTGACAATGTGTAGGAATGCAAATAATAATAAAGCATCAGCAAAATGCTAATCTAAAAAAATTACTTTTTAGATCTTGCACGTGCTCGCTTTTTATATTCAGATAAATCTGAATATCCGTACTCAAAAAAGTTAAAAGGAAAAGCTTCAGTATGATTAGTATGCTACACTAGCACAGCCACCGTGCTTTTTTTATTCATTTCATTTTAATGCCAAATATATTTCGAGCCGTTGTGGTTATTGTTTGTTAGTTTGATCACGTTCGAAATTATTTAAATTTTCTAAAAACTTGACTGGAAATGAAATGACGTCATTTTACAAAACTTTCCACGCACCTTCTATACGTAAATGCGACGTCACGACGTCTCTAGGTTCAGGACCACTGCACGCGACTGGCTAGTTATTTGCATAGTTTAGGTGGCTTAGCCTTTTGTCTCACGCGCTCGGCTTCTCTTTGTCTAAACACAAGTAGTTTGCTATATTGCTCGAGTTCATTGCTAAAATTGAATATCATGAGTCGCCTGTCCGTGCGCGTAGTGTTGTAATTAGTGTGCTTACATGTTATTTTCTGACGTATTGCAAACGAAACTATACTCTCAATATATATGATTGTATGATAAGTAAGAATATAATATAAAATGTAGAGAAGCATGTTTTTTTTTTAATTGAATTTTCAATGGAGTTTAGTGCACAAATGAACACACACCCTGATAGTATATGGATTAAAATAGTACAACTATTAAATTTCATACTAGAAAGTAATCTTTTATGTGGAATATATTTAATGGAGTTCTTAATTATGCGGTAAAACATATAGTAAACAATGAAATATGCAGCTTTCACATTAATGTAGCGAATGTGTACAAACCTTTATGTATGAAGCATTTATATAATCGGAACATATTTCATCATCTTCATCTATAATAAGTTTAACTCTACTGTTATCAACTAAAATAGAAACAAATATTTCAATTAATAATTAGCAGATTGTAAGCATGAGTGAAAATGCTAAACAAGTAAATAGTTGAAACCAAGGTGTAAGATCTTTCGTCTTCTTTTGGGAATAAATTGAAAATTAGAAAAATATTTCACCTCCTGGTTTTATCTTTGTTATATTTTATGTAACCAAGATACAAATGGTTAGTGTGCTAACCACTGATAACTAGTAGATTTTGTATGAAAAATTGGCACCTTAGAATTACTTTGATTTCATGTGTGTTTGAAGTGATTTATTAATTACTTTTTCTCAATGCGAATAAAGACCGTGATGGAAATTGTAACCAAAACAAATCAAAGTAATAAAACTGACAAAATTAATGAAACTAGAATTTTTAATAGCAATTAAAAATAAAGCCACTTTTTATAATTATAATTAACTTACTACAACATAATTTTATGTACAATACTGAAACATAACTTTTACACTCGACGCGCGTTTCGCTGACGATGTTAGCATCATCAGGAGATGATTAAAACAGTTTTAATTACTCCTGATGATGCTAACAACTGCACAGTGCATCATAAATGATATATATAGATAGGCCTATATATAGATACTGCTCTCTTGCGTGGTTAGCGAAATGCACGTCGAGTGCACAAATTTTGTTTCAGTATTGTGGATAAAGGTGTGTTTTAGTGCATTTTGGCCAAGGTTCCAAACCCCAACTTGGTATAATTAACTTATCAAATCTGCTAAAACCGACTTCTATTCACAATACTGAAAGATACTTTTTGTACTCGACGCGAGTTTCGCTAACCGCATCATTAGAAGATGATTAAAACAGTTTTAGTTACCTCCTGATGATGCTAACAACTGCACATTGCATCAGATCGGCCTATATACAGATATGTTCTCTTTGAAGGCTTGCATTCCTCAAGCATACCGATAATAATGGAATCACAAAGAATAGCATTAAGCGGCATTGCATTATTTCTACGACCACTAATCTAGAAAGCTTTTAAATTATCGCAGTTTGGGACGATTCTTTCAAGAGTAATATTTATTTCAGATTTGTTGTACTTGATTCGATTTACAGAATAAAGAGCACAGTAGAGAGTTTATTGGAGAGACGAAAGAGGAGGAGAGGAGATAGAGTAAGAGAGCATGGCAAGAGGAGTGAAAACACTCATCATGAAATAAGTTCTCATATGTTGACCTTGCGTTATATCGCAAAGGGGGATATGAGGAGGAGGCACTCTCATCATGAAATAAGTTCCCATATGTTTTGACCTTGCGTTATATCGTCGATCAATCGACCCTGACTTTTCCCATCCCCGCTTAAATAAGCTTAATAAAACCAGCAGTTCTATATGTATTTCTTAATTTCAAAGTTAAAGTTAAGTATTCTATGGAAGAACTCATGCACTGTAATTTAATTTAAGGGTAAACATTATTGCATTATTGCTTAAAAAATTATTCAAATTTGTAGCTTTTTTATTTTATATTCTCGTTGTATACCTTAAAAAAAGTCTGAATCTAATAAAAACAAATTTTTAATTAATGTGAACCTAAATATAGAATGTGATAAGTCTATAAAGGGTTTTGTGCTAAAAAGAAATTGCTTTGTGAAGCAAAATAAAATGTTTGCATAAATAATTACATATTCGTGTAAATAGCGACACAATAAAATTATTTGTCTGTGATATAATTTGCCTGCAATTTTTCAGATTGCATTGCACCTAATGTAAACTTTCTTTAAGGCCTGAATAGGTACCTATATTATATTGATAGTACAAAAGCAAAAAAAAATCAATAACAAAATTACTATGTTTGTCCCACGTCAGTAAGAAAAAGCTTTAAATCTGCTGTTGAAATCGAGTAACTCAAAACGTGCACTAAATTCAATCAATTTAAAAATAACCACATGAAAAGATACGTTTTCGGTTATGAAACTCGAAACTAATGAAAAGTGTTTATCATGCGAAAAACTTCAAACTATTTTTTTTAATGTTTATCAATCAAAGCTTGAATCACTTAATGAAAAATAATTTGTTGTGTTTGCTGAAACCTAAATTTAAAACGGAAAAAAACTGCTAAATGGCAGTATATTTTTAAAGAATCAGAAAAATAAATTGCCAGAACTATTCAAATTTGTAGCATTTTTATATTATATTCTCGTTATATACCTTCAAAAAAATTCTGAATCTGAGAGGTGCAGAGGAGGATATTGCCAACTATAGACCTGTATCACTACTAAGCACATTCTCTAAAATTATAGAAAGATTGCTTTATGAGAGAATCATGAAATTCCTGATAAAGTTCAACATCATTAATGAACAGCATGGTTTCCTTAAAGGAAAATCCACTGGAACTGCGTCGTACTCTCTCTTGAACTTCATTCATGAGAACATAGACAGCAACAGAATAGTGGTTGGGCTATTCTTCGATCTCTCAAGGGCGTTTGACTCCCTGGATCTCGACTTTGTCGAAGCTAAACTAAATAACATCGGCTTCCGTGGGCGGGCGAAGGACCTCATTATGTCTTACCTTGAAGACCGAAAACTGCAAGTCAGGATTGGCCAGGAGATGTCGGATGGTTTTGATGTCGACATGGGAACTCCCCAAGGATCGATCTTGGCCCCACTTATATTCCTGTTGTTCATAAATGACCTGAAACTGCAAGCTATGACAATTAAATTTGCTGATGATACGTCTGTGGCTATTGCAGCAAGAACTGAAGCGGAAATAAATTCCCAAATTAAAAAGATATGCGAAGGGATGAGTGCTTGGTGTTCCAGAAACAAACTACTATTAAATGAGTCAAAAACTATCTCAGTACACTTCTTCAACTCAAAACCCAAAATCCAGGCGGATATATTTCAATCTGAAGTAAAATTTCTCGGATCATATCTGGACAGTCAACTACACTGGGACAATCACATTGAACATGTCTGTGGCAAACTCAATAAAGCATACTTTGCCCTGCTTAAATTAAAGCAAAGAGTAGATAAAAAGATTTTGCTGACCTCATATTATGCTCTTGCTTATCCGCACTTGACATACAACATAATTCTATGGGGTCAAGGTAGATTCATACAAAGAGTGTTTGTTCTGCAGAAAAAAATAATAAGACTGGATATGTAACTTGAAACCGCAAGAGTCCTGCCGACAGGCCTTCGAAGAAAACAAGCTTCTGACTGTGATATCAGTCTGTGTTTATAAATGTGCAACCTATGCATACTCACATATTGAAGACTTTACAAAAACTGCTGAGCACAGCAGGTATGGTACGCGACGTGGTAATGAATTGTCCTTCCCGATACACAGGTCTTCCCTCTTCCAAATATCCCCAAAATACGGCTGCATAAAAATATACAACGGGCTGCCTAGAGAAGCAAAGGACTGCACCACGTTTGGAATGTTTAAGAGTAAACTTAAAAGCTTTCTTCTGTCCAAGTGTTTTTATTCAATTAATGACTACCTAGGTTAAGTATAGAATGAGCAAATTCCTTTTATGGGTATACATATCTGTGGCTTGGTGCAAAAAGGGCCAATGTCACTTTTTAAAATTTCCAGTTCTATGTCACATTATATTTTGGTTAAGCATTCCTACATACTGTAAAATGGCCAATGTCAAAATTAACGATTTAACAGGAACAGTAGGGCCAATGTCGATAATCAATATTCTTCCATTGCGCTAGTTAAAATGGCCAATGTATACTTCTTTTTCTCATGCTTCACGACAAAGATAAATTTATTTCTGATGACGTCCTACGTTTAAACTGAATGAAGTTTTTGCCTATTTATTTTAATAATATTGCACATTTTGTGGTGTTTTGGATGTGTCCTCATTTCTGGTGAACTCGAAAACCGTAAGAGATACAGTGTCGGTCAAATTAAGGCAAAATTGCGCATTTAGGTGCCTAACAATATGCCGTTTAGAAAGTTTCAAAATTCCGAATATTTCCGGAGATATCCGGAAAAAACCGAAATTTTGAAAAATCGTGTTATTTTTTTCCTGGGCTTACTTAAAAACGTATCTCAAATTGAATTGCACTTTTGCATTGCCACTTTCTCCGCTCTATCCAATGATGGTATCCAGTTTGAAATCCGACGTTTCGTCTTCAAGGGATAATCATCAACTTTCTTTTTTTAAATACGAACTTTAATTTTTTTTATCGTTTTTCAGATGGTAGTGGCGTTATTAATATGAGTATATGTTTTTATTTTTTTTTTATTTTTTTAAATAAAAAATTTTGCTTTGGCGTAATTTTAAATAATTTAAGGTAGGTACTTTTGAAATTTTTATATTCTTTAAAAACATTTTATTTTGTTTTGGAAAATTGGAGCCCGTATGAAAAATAAAAAATAGTTAAATTATTTTTTACGAGAATATGGCCATGAACTATTACTCAAACAAGTTGCTTAGTGCAAAGATAAAATATTTTCAACTTTTAACCAATTAAAAAATTTATTTAATAGAGATCATGAACAATTCTACGTGATACTATAGTACTTTAATGGAAAAACACCTATTGGAATTTTGCCTATAATTTTTAATTTTTTTTTAATTATTTATATGCATAATTCCAATAGGTGTTTTTCCATCAAAATACCTATAGTATCACGCAGTATGAATATAAATTGTTTATGTTCTCTATTAATTTTTTTTAATTGGTTAAAAGTTAAAAATATTTCATCTTTGCACTAAGCAACTTGTTTGAGTAATAGTTCATTGCCATATTCTCGTAAAAAATAATTTTACTATTTTTTATTTTTAATACGGGCTCCAATTTTCCATTTAAAACAAAGAACAAAATAAAATGTTTTTAAAGAATATAAAAATTTCAAAAGTACCTACCTTAAATTATTTAAAATTACGCCAAAGCAAAATATATAAATTAAAAAAAAATAATAAAAAAAAAGAAATTAAAAAGAAATAAAAACACATAGTCATATTAATAAAGCCAATACCATCTGAAAAACGGTAAAAAAATTAAAGTTCGTATTTAAAAATAGAAAGTTGATGATCCCTTGAAGACGAAACGTCGGATTTCATACTGGATAATATCATTGGATAGAACGGAAAAAGTGGCAATGCAAAAGTGCAATTCAATTTAAAATCCGTTTTTAAATAAGCACAGGAAAAAAATAAAAAGATTTTTCAAAATTTCGATTTTATCCGGATATCTCCGGAAATACTCGGAATTTTAAAACTTTCTAAACGGCATATTGTTAGGCACCTAAATGCGCAATTTTGCCTTAATTTGACCGGCACTGTATCTCTTACGGTTTTTGAGTTCCCCATACATAGACACGAATTCGAGCCACCCTGTACATGTTGTAATGGATGATTTTCAGTCATTACTAAATAAGCAGTATGTCCATAGGAAGAAAAATTAAAAAGGAGATGCAGTTCAATGGCTGAAAATTAAATGGCTCAGTATAGCACAAAAAATCAAGAAGGTGACATTTTATACAAGGAAAGCTTCAGTACCACTGAGGAATTCAAAACATTTAATATAAAAACACGCTGTGTTAAAGAACAACATTATTACGCTCTAAGCCCCTTAAATCAAAAACTTCTTTCTATTTCCAAGGAGAAATTAGAAGATTTAAAGTCTCTTTTGCCCTTTATAAGCAATGAAAGTCAAATCTATTATCAACAGTTTTTAAACGGTTTCACTTCTGCACAAAATGTGGAAGATATACTGCCCTTTGAAGAAGAGGCAGATGAAAATTAAGCTTTCGGTATAAGTGTTTTGAGTTAACCCAAACTTTTTTAGTACTTATCGCTATTTTTCGTTCCAAAATGAAATATTTATATAATTGTTTTTCTTTCCTTTGAAGGACCAATGTCAATATCCTGTGTTTTGTTGCAAAAGGGCCAAAGTCAATATTTACTTAAATTTTCAAGGGCCAATGTAATTTTTTTTCCTACAAAGTTTGAGTTTTACAATTTTTTTTTCTTAAATTATGCGTATACCTTAAAAAAAGCCTTAGAGTTATTCAAGATCTTTCAGGATGCTTTACAGATGTTTATTTCTCAACCTCAGATATATAAAAGAATTTCAAAACTCTCTATCTCAAAACAGTTAATTTTGACATTGGCCCTTCTTGCACCAAGCCCCCGACATATTTCCTACTAACTATCATCATCGTTATTTTTTATTGTCTAACTGTTGGGGCTTTTAACTTTGTCATTGTATCTTGTCCCTTACACACTTGATTTTAACATATATGCTAGGTCGCTTTTATTTTAAGTATTGTCCAATTGTTATATATCTTAGCTTTAGGATATATTAAGACAAAACTATGTTCATTTTGTGAATCATTTAGTGAATTGGTAAATAAATAAATAAATAAAAATACATTTTTAATTAATGCGAACGTAAATATAGAATGTAATGAGTCTATGAAGTGTTTTGTGGTGAAAAGAAATTACTTTGGGAAGCAAAATCATCGAAAAAATATAACTAAAAAATAATCCATATGTATTATAAACGTCTATATATTTTTTTCTATGTACCATAGTTTTAGTTTCGTTTTGAAAATACTATATTCAATCCAAAAGTTTGCACCCTATATTTTATGTTCAAAAATAATATATCGATACTTCATTGTATTCACCTTATTCCTGGACAAAATATTTCTCAATATTATATAAAACTTAATTTCACTTTCAAAGCTTTCACTTAAATCTGATTTGTAAATTGCGTTTCACTTTTGGGCGTTCTTTTGTCTTGTCTTGAAGATTTCGTTATATTATATGACAAAGAAATGTACAGGGTGTTCCAACGAGTACTGAACAGGGGCTTATTTTTTAATTTGTAAACTTTTTAATTTTTAATTTGTAATATTTAGTGACGATTCCTATATCTTCCTTGTATATACAATACGTATATAAATTGTAAGATCTTTATGGAATAAATTCAATATTTCTTTATGGAATAAATTCAGTATTTCAGTATTAATTCAGCAAAGCTGGTTGGAATACAGACTTGCTTTAAACCTCGTTTTTTTTTATCTTGCACTACGTTGCCGGATTTTATATATTATCGATCTTTTATATACTTTCTTGTATATTACAATATTTAAATGAACCTTCTATGACAAAAGACATGTATAATTTAATGTGATTTGTTTAGTATGTACTTCTTTTGTATGCATTTTGTTAATTTAATTCGTAACCATAATATTTGAACATACAAGAAAGTACCTTATTTGAAATATGGTCTTTTCCGAATGAAAGAAACGATTTATAGGTTTCTTTTCAGTAAATGTAAGCGGTAATATGTTGTGTAAGATATTTATTTTAACTGAGGCAACTAGTGGATTATTTTAAAAATACAGAGAAGATAAGATTTATTCATATTGGCTAAGTACTGGTTTCTTTGTTCTGTAATATTAAGGGAAATATAGATAGTGTTTTGTTAATTATTCTTCATAATATTTATTAGAAATAAAGTTACGTTTCTATATCGTATATCGACTTGTATCAAGTTTCATTTCAATGTGATTTCTTAGTAAATTGTTGGCAACGCTGCCTCGAAACAAAGCATCAAGGAGCTGGTTTATTTATAGAAAGGTTGAAATACCTATCATGGTCAACTTATAAACATATTGGAGAGTGCATGTGAGTTAACTTGTTTTCATTATACGTATATGAAAGGGAGTTTGCCAAGAGGTTCGCGTTGCATTTTATCAAGGCTAAATAAAAAGTGATTCAACACACAAGTTTTATATCTGTTTCTTTAAGGTGAAAAAGGATAGGATATATATGAAGATTTTACAGGGTAGCACAAACTTATTTCATTATGAGATAAAAAACTTATCGTGAGGCCTCACTCTCTTACTCAATCTCCTCTCCTCCTCTCCCGTCTCTCTCAAAAACTCTCGACTGAGCGCAACTTTCAAGCAAATTATAGATGCTACTATTTTTCGATCTGTTTCTTCGGAATAATCGAGATCATACCCAAGATATTTTGAAGTTTTGAAACTTGATCGCATTTAAAAATAAAAAAAAGATGGAAATAATGATACCCATCACAATCCTCAGTTTAGCTGTATACTAAACTTTTCTGAAACCTTACGCCATGGTTGCTCTAAGCGTTGTTACAGCTAACAATTGATCTCTTGAACTGTTACGTATTCGGTAATGTTTATTATCTGTCGAAGAGATAATGGGAGCGGACATATGACCTTAGAATTTGCACATTCATCCAAGATTCCAGTTTTAAAAGTTTATATATTTTTAAATTCCTTGTGATTAGCGCAATTTTTGTAGAAGTAAACCGAGTGCACTCGCTGACATTTTCCACAAGCAGATTCGCCTGCTATTTAAATATAATTATTATTACTATTGTCTTTGGCTTTGGGTTCAGAATCATTCATATTTGGTTCTGAAATTAAAACCAATCATACGAAATGTCAAATATCTAAATTTCCTTATCAGTAAACACACCTTTAAGTCTGACATTGACATGTCAGACTAACCCAGACTGAGGACTGATTCACATTATGATACATACAGGGTGTTTCCTAACCTCGGTAAAGAAACGAAAGTGGTGAATCCTCACGTAATTTTAAGACGAAAATGTGGTATAAAATATTTTCGAATGTCGTTTCGTTTTCTTTTTATTAATAAATAATGAGAAGCGACATTCGAATAATATTTGCACACCTTAATAAAGGGTTTGAGCACTTTATTTTGTGTTCATGTTGAACTTCTCAATTAGTTCATTGGCGGAGATCCGGGTAACGACTACTAGAATTTCGCAAAAAGCAATCATACGGGCCTGTTAAACACTCAAAATTTTGATTTTATTCGATAAAAAAATAAATTTTAAGCAAATTAAGTTTCTTGTATTTTTCTTGTATCTTACAGTTTTTGAGTAAGAAATAATTCTATTGTTCACGTCACAGGAATTTCTTTAAAAAATTATAACACCTAAAAATAATAATACAATAATATACCCATATGTAATGTCAAATAAATTGCTCAAAGTGTCCTCCAACACCCATCTATTCGACGTGTTAAATTGTCTCTACGCGTCGGAAAATCTCGGGACTGGCGCAAATCGTATTAAAACCGTTGTTAATAATGCGCAGTTGAAGTTCTACAGTTTCAATAGGAGAAGTATATACAAGTTGTTTAAGGTGACCCCAGAAATAAAAGTCCAACGGGTTAAGGTCCGGTGAACGGGGTGGCCATGGGTGAGGTCCACCTTGTAACAGTTCGATTTTACCGATTATAAAATTTCATTTATATGCCGCATTTAGGGAAAAATTATGCTGTATTTTGCACTCATCGGTTTATTAATTCTGAATTTAATAATTCGCTTGTAACTGCCTCCTTTCTTAATGTAAAATTAACTATATTTTAAGTATAGATTAGCTATACATTCGTATTAGCTTTTAGAATCCATTGTGATTATTTATTTTAGTTGATAAGCGATGTATGTATCTTATTATTAAGTTAACTTGGCTTGATTTGCATTATATTATCGTAAACAGCCAGCTAGTCGATTTATATTTCTAAAGAATTCTGTTAGCCTGCAAATACGCTGCATTTGACTTATTGAACCATAATTTAATTTCAGTTTGAATATTCTATTACCTTTTGAGAACCCTAGGTTGATGTCCCGGAGATCGTTTTTGGACCTCTGCTTTAAATATATTTCTCGTTCGGTACAGCTGACCAGTTTTTTTGTAAGGTTTATGCCAAATAATAGGAATGGGCTAGGTATCGCGCGTTTTTCATTCTCGATTTAGATTTTTGAAGGTTTATCATTTCTGTTAGAGCATTTCCTAGCCTTTCTGGAAGAATGTAATTTTAGCTCCCTATTCGTGGCTTCCGCCGTCATTTATCACCATAATAAGCTAGAATTAAGGCGTTTATTTTCTTAGAATTATTCCTTGTATCGAAACACTCGTCAAGTTTTCAGCCCATTACTACTTGTGTCGCCGTATTTAATTTAAGGCAAATTGACGGACGACGGAACGAGGTTTTTTCTAGTTTTGCTCGCCTGGGAAACGTTTGCCAGTATAGCGAGAAACTGCACGTTTTGCGTATTGTGAAATAATACAACCCTTTTGAGGGGATTTATCGTGCGTTTCTGTTTGTGTTTTGACACGACCGATTTTTCGGGCTCTACATGCTGTACTAGCGGCTTCCACGTTCGTCCCATAAAACCGAGACCGTCGAATCTCCTCTAATACACCCTCAAGTCCGAGTGAGGGTTCTTCTGCTGGGTCAGAATTTCTCCTGCTGAACCAATTTCTTCTGCTGCAACTTCTTCTGTGAAAGGCCGGAAGCAGGTCCACAACCTTTTTTTTTTCCTGGAAGGCTGACGAAAGGCCTTAACTGGTGGTTCCCGCACTAGAGGCCATCGACAGAGTTCGACGACGGGATTTGGGTATAAGTTTTGTGTCTTATGTTTACTCTTCGTTTTCTTTTATTGATATAAATCAAACATTGAATTGAGGTAGCTCATTGATTTTAATTAATTTAATTTACATTTATTCACTGGTTTATCGGACCAGTTAATCTTATTGCTTTGAGTTGTTTTCTCATTTTAAAAGTCAAGCGGCTGGATAACTTCATTCTTTTCATTAATTTTTCATTTCATTAATTAGTCGGCAGATATAACTGCCCTGAATTTTATCTTTTTATCATATGAATCAAGCTAACCATAGTTTTAATCTGATCTGTTGCTTTTATTAACTTCTCAAGTTTTTTTTTGATCTAATCATTGTGTCCGCTCATTGCGGCCTATTATCACCATCAGTGCAGCTATTAGCGCACGCATACCTAGTTGTAAGAAGCTTAGTCTGCGCCAAGTGATCACTTTGATAAGTAGTTTAGTGCATTTAGTGATAAGGCATATAGAACTGAGGTTTTCCAACTGAATTGGTCTCTGTACGTACAATCTTCATATTGTACTCAGTTTATTTTATTAATTACTTTAAGTCATTTAACATTCTTTTGTCTACTCAACCACCTTTTTCTAATATAACCATTTTCTCCGGATAGATTGTTGCTGTGTTTGCAAAAAAAAAAGGAATTTAGTAGCAAATATAGTGTCCATTAAATTTTTAGATTGTGTTTTTTTGATAGGTTAAGTTAGTTGATTATAGTGCCATAATTATTCTCTTTTATTTTTTTTGATAGTTCGAAATTGGGAACCGGTTAATTTTATGAGCGAATCTAGCCACTCGGTACAACACCTGCCGAGCTTTTTCCGTTTAGCTGGCTAGAACGGGTGGCGCTCAAACGACCCCACGACAGGGGCCGGGCTTTGTAACGCGACTCTCCGGGGCTAGGTTCAATTTTTTTTAAATTAATTGGGAAAAAAAAAAAAAAAAAAAAAAATTTTGGGGTTCAATCTTTAAAAAAACGTGTTGCAAATTTGGCGCCCAACTCAAAGGGCAATTTTTTTTTTGAAGAGACCTATTCTGTACAAAATTGCAAATTTGGGCAATCTTTTTTTTTGAGAGACCTTTTCTTGTTTAAATTGCAAATTTGTTCTAATTTATGTCCTGTATGCCTTATTAGATTTATTTTCCAGGTGATTTTCATTGATTGGTAGCATTGTGTATTATTGTTGCATATTATTTTGATAACTAGTGATTTAATATTTATCCAGCATTGTTATTTCATTGTTATTATTTGATTGCTTACTAGGTGATTTATTTTTTTTGTTGATATTTCTATATTGCGTATTGATTTACATATTGAGCTCTCCGAAGAGGACAGCTACCTTTATTTTTTTATGCTGATTTATATTTACCTGCTAATTTTCTCTATTCGTTTATAATTTTGTTATCTTTTGTTATCTTATTGTGTCAGTAAAGATGGATTACAATATGATAGTTAATTATCTTAGGAAAGAGATGCTTGTCTATGAACTTAGTATTCGTGGTTTACCAGCTGATGATTCAAAAACTGTTGAACAATTAAGAGCAGCTTTACGTCCAGTTTTACAATTAGAAAAGAAAGGCAAACCTCTAAATTATCCACCATATAAGCTTAAATTTGACAGTGAAATCGAATATATTTTAACAACATTAAAAGATCTCCAAACTTCAGTAGAAAGTTTAGCAGGAGACACTAAGTCTAAAGCTAATTTTGAACGTATTCAATCACGTCTCGTTCATTTGTTGAATCGAATTAATCGAATACCTACCGCTAATCTTAAAGAAGAACAGTTAAAAATTAGATCTGATTCTTTGCTAGAAATATTATCTGCTTTAGATAGTTTAGATTCACTGTTGAAATCGGATAAAGATTTGAGTGCTTTGTTAAGTAAAACGCAGTTAGACGAATCAGATTCTGACTCTTCTGTTTCTAGTTTAAATTCTAATAAACCACCAACTAATTCCACGCCAACTAAAATTCGTTCATGTCACTCTAGTAATTTTAAAACTCGTGTTGAAAAATGGAATCTTAAATTCTCAGGTGACTGCAAACAACTTTCAGTTCACAACTTTTTAGAAAGAGTTTCTGAGTTACGTATTGCTAGGGGTATATCTGAACAGGAATTATTTGAGTCAGCGATAGATTTGTTTTCTGGCAGAGCATTGAATTGGTTCCGTGCTAATCGAGCTAGGTTTGTTAACTGGAAAAGTTTATCTGATCTCCTGTGTAGACATTTCGAACCACCTGATTATAAAGCTAGGTTATTTAAAGAAATTTTGGAAAGAACGCAAGACCAGTCTGAGAGTATCGTTGATTATTTGTCTAGTATGAGTGCTTTGTTTAGGCGTTATGGAGGTATGTCTGACGATGTTCAGCTGGATATCATTTCTAGGAATTTGTCTCCATTTTACACAACTCAGCTTCCTGTTGTTAATTCATTGGAGGAGCTAGAGACTGAGTGCCTTAAGCTTGAAGCTAAAAAGTACCGAGCTGATCATTATATTCCACCATCTAGGAGGCGACAAAATTTTGTCGAACCTGATTTCGCTTTCTTGGCTTCTGATGCATCTACTTCTAGCTTATATAGTGGTCATCCACCGCCCATTGATGTAGTTGCATTACCAGCAGCACGAGCACCAGCTGAAAGACCATCTTTTCCTAGACGTCCAGTTACTTGTTGGAACTGCAACCAGACAGGCCATTTAAATCGGCAATGCCCTGGCAGTAAGAAGATCCATTGCTATCGTTGTGGTACTCCAGATGTGACTACTAGAAATTGTCCAAAGTGTTCCGGTTCGGGAAACGGTATTCGGGAGAGTCGTTAGGTCGGCAGACCTCTCCTGTTATTTCCACTCCACCGACCAATGACATTAGTTTTCCTAATAAGAATTTTTTGGACTTTATTATTGCACATGCGCACGGCGATGAGCGCCCATATTTGGAGATTTCTGTTTTGGGTCACCCTATTTTAGGCTTACTAGATTCCGGAGCTACTCGGACTATTGTTGGTCAACCTGGTTTAGAAATTTTGCAGGGATTAGGTTTAAAACTTATTAAAAATCAGACCACATGTACTGTTGCTAATGGCCAGACCTGTTCAAGTATAGGTTATTTTCAGACACCTGTAACCTTGTTAGATAGGACACGTATAATAGACATTTTAGTACTTCCAGAGTTAGCTCATAGATTTATTTTAGGTATCGATTTTTGGAAAGCCATGGACATTGTACCTGATCTGAGACAGAATGTTTGGCATTTTTCAGATAAATTTCCTGAAATCTGTAGTATTGTGGATGGTGATTCTTTGTCTGTTTCTGAAAGATCCGCTCTTGATTCGCTGGTAAAGGAGAAATTTTCTTTAATGGGTACTGGTCTTGGTTATTGTAAAGTAGCTGAGCATGTAATCGAATTAGAACCTGGCTCAAGACCTATTAAACAGCGTTATTACCCTGTCTCTCCGTTCAAGCAGGCGATTATAGATAAGGAAATAGATGAAATGTTAAGGCTGGGTGTAATAGAACCATCGAAAAGTCCTTGGTCTAGTCCTGTATGTTTAGTACGCAAGAAAGACAATGATTATCGCTTTTGCATCGATTTTAGAAAGGTCAATTCTATTACTAAAAAGGACAGCTTTCCCATTCCCTATATTTCAGCCATTTTAGACCGTCTCCGCGACGCACGTTATATCAGCTCCATTGATATAAAATCAGCATTCTGGCAGGTACCTCTTGATGAGTCTTCTCGTGAGATTACAGCATTCACTGTTCCAGGTCGAAACCTCTTCCATTTTCTGCGCATGCCTTTCGGTTTAACCAACGCGCCTGCTACCTGGCAACGTATCATCGATCGTGTCTTAGGTGTTGACTTAGAAAACAACGTCATGGTCTATTTAGATGACATCATTATTATTTCCAAGACTTTTTCAGACCATTTGAGGATATTAGGTCTTGTGTTTGATCGTTTAGAAGAAGCCGGACTAAAGGTTTCTCAAGAGAAATGTCACTTTTGCAAACCCCAACTAAAATATCTTGGTTATGTTGTGGATTCTAAAGGATTGAGGCCCGATCCAGAAAAAGTGCAGGCTATTATTAATATATCACCACCAAAGAATGTGACTGAGATCCGACGTTTTATTGGGACCGCTTCCTGGTACAGACGATTTGTTCCTAACTTTTCTTCTGTTATTGCCCCTATCACTCGGCTTACCAAAAAGAATATAAAATGGGAATGGACTCCAGA
This sequence comes from Pissodes strobi, assembly GCA_016904865.1. Lineage (NCBI taxonomy): Eukaryota > Metazoa > Arthropoda > Insecta > Coleoptera > Curculionidae > Pissodes > Pissodes strobi. The sequence goes on from MU182324.1 coordinate 211,898, forward strand.
TTGTCAGGAATCTTTTAGATCAATTAAAGAAGCTCTTGTTACCGCTCCAGTCTTGTCCTGTCCTGATTTTAATCGCATGTTTACCCTTCAAACTGACGCTTCTTCTTATGGCTTAGGCGCTGTTCTAACCCAGCAATTCGATGATGGGGAAAAGGTAATTGCTTATCTCTCACGTTCCCTTACTAGGCAGGAAATGAAGTTGACAGTCACGGAAAAGGAGTGTCTTGCAGTGATTTGGAGTGTGGAAAAACTTAGGCATTATTTAGAAGGAGTTCATTTCAAGGTAATCACAGACCATCACTCGCTATTGTGGTTACATAATTTAAAGGATCCGCAGGGTCGACTTGGTCGTTGGGCACTTCGTTTACAACCTTATGATTTTCAACTAATTCATCGAAAAGGCAAGGAGCATATAGTGCCAGATTTTCTATCTAGGTCCGTACCAGTTTTGACCGAAGATATCGCAGCCGTGGAGGATTCGTTACCTTCTTACTCCAACACTTCTGATAAGTGGTATGTCGACATGTTGAAAAACCTGGAAGAACAGCCAGATAAATTTCCTTGTTGGAGAGTTGAAAATGGTAATCTTTTTAAATTTGTTAAGACCACCAGTCCCAACTTCCCTGATCAGTCCAGTTCTTGGAAAATAGTTTTGCCGAAAGATCATCGAAAAGAAGTCCTGGTTCGCTGTCATGATCTTCCAACTTCAGGTCATGTTGGAATTTTTAAAACATTTTGGAAAATAGCTGAACGTTACTATTGGCCTAAGATGAGAGCAGATGTTGCTAAGTATGTCCGATCTTGTCATATTTGTGCTCAAAATAAGGTGGAGCAAAAAGCACCAGCAGGTTTAATGGGTAATCGACCCGATATTCGGGAACCTTGGCAGTCCATCAGTCTAGATTTTGTAGGACCATTACCTCGTTCAAAACAGGGCAATACTCACATCTTGGTAGTTACCGACTACTTCAGTAAATATGTCGTTCTCTTTCCTTGCCGTTCTGCTACAGCGAAAACGTTAGTCAAAAATATAGAACAGGGCATTTTCTTGGTTTATGGGGCTCCACAGTATCTAACTTGTGATAATGGTACTCAGATGAAATCCAAAGAATTCCAATCTCTTTGTGACAAGTATAAGGTCAAAATTTTCTATACTGCATCTTATTATCCTCGTGCTGATCATACCGAACGTGTCAATAGAGTCGTCAAAAGCATGTTGCGATCTTATGTCAACCAAAACGATCATCGAACTTGGGAAGATAATCTTCCATCTATTGGTTGTGCTATTCGAACATCACGTCACGAAACTACTGGTTATACTCCCTATCTAGTGAACTTTGGGCGGGAACATAAACTTTTTGGGCGAGATTACACCGAAGGCATTCCATCGGCCGAGACAGACAGTCAAAATTACATTCGGAAACGAATCGAAACTTTTAAACAGCTCTTTGAGAAAATTCATAAGAAAATTGGGTCGGCACAGTCAAGAAATCGACACCAATACAATCTTCGAAGGCGTCCCGTCAATTTTGTTTCTGGTCAAGAGGTATGGCGTAAAAATAAAGTGCTCTCTAACGCCGCCAATTATTTTAGCTCAAAATTGGCTCCTGAGTTCCTAGGTCCATTTAAGATCAAAAAGAAAACCGGTACGTGTACGTACGAACTCCAGGATGAACACGGTAATAGCAAGGGTATTTGGCATGTTCAAGACTTGAAACCGGTGTACATCGATTCCGGTTCTGATGGTCCATCTAACTGATTCAAACAAGATTATTGAGCAATTTATATTTCTATTCCTTGAATTGAAATTGTCTTAAATGATGGTTATTTTTATTATTCTGTATCTACCTTGATTTATTTGTGATATTATTTCTTTTTCTTTCTGTCAATTTCTTGTATCCACATTGTTCTGTTGAATTTTTACTATGAGTTTATAAGCTATCTTAAAAATTAATTCTTATCTGTATGCATTTTGCTTGGAAATTACCCTGAATTGTGACCTTACTCGATTGTGACAAATTTCTCGAAATTGACTGTTTTCCTAATTGTGACCATTTTCCCGGATTTGACGAATATCCCGGATTTGACACACCTGGCTATGACTTCCCCGAATTTGACTATTCTCTTGATTATGACAACCTCCCGAATTTGACCCCGAATTGTGACTATTGTATCTGATATTGTTTTTTTTATGGGTAGCTGAAAACTGTTATACTGTGGGTATGAGCGTTGATTAGCTATTTTTCTTAAATTTATTTCGTTACCTTTATTTTGATTCTATTGATTGATTTTAGTGTTTACCTTTATTCGTTGATTTACTTACCTTGTTACCTATTTGATTTGATTGAGTATCTATCTTTGAATTTAATTCGTTACCTTAACTTTGTTGTCTGATTTGATGATTGCCTTTATTAGTTGATTTACTTACCTTGATAGTTACTTGCTTTGATTTTTGGTTATCTATTTTTGAATTTATTTCGTTACCTTTATCTTATCTGATTTTTATGATTGCTTTTTCGTTGATTTGCTTATCTTTCTTTTGACTATGATTTCTTTTTTTTGGGCCTAAGTAGCCTAACCTTCGGGTTTTTCAGTTATGCTGGCTTTTCCTGCTTAGACCATTACCTTTCAGTTTTTTTTTATACTTGAGCAATGTAACTTGTGTTACTTCAGATGTATCTGGATTTACTGCTCAGAGTATTAATCACTTTTCGGTCTAGAACTTTGTGACTTAACGGTTACATTACCATTTATTTGGGATATTACCTGGACTTGACTTGTTTTTTTCTCTTTGCCCTGCAGTTGGGGCAATAGATTTGTTGTAGGTAACTGGCTTGGCGCGAAACTTGATGGTTGCCTACATCAAATTGGTAAAGAATTTCTTCTGCACAGAGATACTGGTTGTGGTAAAAGCCCACAGAGTGCTGTAGTAACGCTGACCTTCCGTCACTTACTACTGTTGTTCGCTAGAGCAGCCTTGAGAAAGCTGTTCTGCATTCACCGTTATCCTTCTCAGTTATTTGTAATTGTAAGTAACTTACCTTGTCTTTCATTTTCTCTACGTACTTTATTACTTAGCTTTGTCGATTTTGCGACCTTTCTTGATTCTCTTTGCTCTGCAGTTGGGGCGATCGGTTTGTTGTGGGTAACTAGCTTGGCTTGCAATTTGACTTGATGGTTGCTGACATCAAATTGGTAAAGAATTTCTTCTGCACCGAGATACTGGTTGTGGTAAAAGCCCACAGAGTGCTGTAGTAAGGCTGACCTTCAGTCACTTACTACTGTTGTTAGCTAGAGCCGCCTTGAGAAAGTTGTTCTGCATTTACCGTTATCTCTCTCATGTTCCTGTGATTGCGATTTACTTTCTTTCTTTACTTTCTCTTACCGTTATTCTTCTCATTTACTTTTAATTTTAATTACCTTACCTTGTCTTTTAATTATCTTACCTTGTCTTTAATTTTCTTTACTTACTTTATTACTTAGCTTTGTCGATGTCATGACCTTTCTTGATTTTCTTTGCTCTGCATTATTTTATTACTTACCTTGTGTCTTTAATTTTCTTATTACTTAACTTTATCTATTTTACTATTTTCCTGATTGTTTGTCTATCTGTCTTTACTTAATTTAATTTAATTTAAGTTTTATTAATCTTTATTATTTAAAATTTAATGGAACAATCTATTGTTGGTCATTCTGAGTATCCCATCGCTGACCGTGGCATAGTGTTTGGGGTGACGTATGCCTGTTATGTTGAATATAGGTTTATATTCTGAATTTAGGTTTATATTCTATTACTTAGTTCTGGTTGGTTCAATTTATTTTTGGCTTCTGGAAATTGTTCCAGTTATGTTATTATATCTATTAATTACACTTAATTTTCTTATTAGTTTTTTTTTTAAAAAAAAAAGCTTAATGTACTAATTTAATTTGGAAATTGGTGACATTTAAATTAGCTGGTGGTCAGTAATGTTTTGGCTTATCAATTTTTTTTTATGCGGTACCTTTGAAGTTACTTTAATTTGCTATAGGTTAGCTGTAGGGTACACCCGTACGTCACCTAAGTGCTTTGAATTACCTACCTCAATTAATTTATTATCGTCGGTTAACTTCCTCTAAGTTTCCCTCCTTTTGAAGGAGAGGGGGAGTTGTAACAGTTCGATTTTGCCAATTTTTAAATTTCATTTATATGCCGCATTTAGGGAAAAACCTATGCTGTATTTTGCACTCATTGGTTTATTAATTCTGAATTTAATAATTCGCTTGAAATTGCCTCTTTTCTCAATGTAAAATTAACTATATTTTAAGTATAGGTTAGCTATATATTTGTATTCTTAATCGATGTATGTACCTTATTATTAAGTTAACTTGGCTTATATTATCGTAACAGCCAGCTAGTCGATTTATATTTCTAAACAATTCTGTTAGCCTGCAAATACGCTGCATTTGACTTATTGAACCATAATTTAATTTCAGTTTGAATATTCTATTACCTTTTGAGAACCCTACGTTGATGTTCCGGAGATCGTTTTTTGACCTCTGCTTTAAATATATCTCGTTCGGTACAGCTGACCAGTTTTTTGTGAGGTTTTTGCCAAATAATAGGAATGGGCTACGTATCGCGCGTTTTCATTCTCGATTTAGATTTTTGAAGGTTTATTATTTCTGTTAGAGCATTTCCTAGCCTTTCTGGAAGAATGTAATTTTAGCTCACTATTCGTGGCTTCCGCCGTCATTTATCATGATAATAAGCGAGAATTAAGGCGTTTATTTTCTTAGAATTATTCCTTGTATCGAAACACTCGTCAAGTTTTCAGCACATGACTACTTGTTTCGCAGTATTTAATTTAAGGCAAATTGACGGACGACGGAAGGAGGTCTTTTCTAGTTTTGTTCGCCTGGGGAACGTTTGCCAGTATAGCGAGAAATTGCACGTTTTGCGTATTGTGAAATAATACAACCCTTTTGAGGGGATTTTTCGTGCGTTTCTGTTTGTGTTTTGACACGACCGATTATTCGGGCTCTACAAGCTGTACTAGGTAAGCATTTTCTCTGGATTCCTTTTTCTGTGGCCTATGAAGCACTTGACCGCCATTTTGCTAAATTTTTTTATTTCCATTATTTATAGCGGCTTCCACGTTCGTCCCATAAGACCGAGACCGTCGAATCTCCTCTAATATACCCTCAAGTCCGAATCTGAGGTAAATATCGCTACCATTTTTGCCTAAATTAATGAAATTGACTGCTTATCTACCTTTTTTTTGTGCACATAACGCCATTTGCTTTTCCCATGTGTTATCTTATCTATTCCATTTTACCTGATCCGAATTTTTATTTTAATGCACCTTTAATTTTGATCATATGGGGAAGTTATATATTCTTTTAGGGGTGATTCATATCTATCTTTTTATATTCAAGTTGCCGGAACTTTAATATCTCTTTTATTTGCTTTATTGCACTGTAAGTCCATGGGGTTTTTTTGTCTGGGAAAATTTGTTTTATAAAGAAGATGTATTTATGCAAAGAGGAAGGGGGTCTATGATTTTTTTTTATTAAAGTAAGGGGGTCTATGATTTTTATTAAAGTAAGGGGGCCGTCATTTAATGCGTACTGGATTATTTCAGGGTCCTTCTGCTGGGCCAGAGTTTATTTGGAGGACTGCAATTCCTTCTGCTGGGCCAGTAGTTTACCTGGTGAACCAATTTCTTCTGCTGGGCTAGCACTTCTTAAGCTGGGTCAGAACTTCTTTTGCTGGGCAGAACTTCTGTTAAAGAACTGCTGTGGTTCCCGCACTAGAGGCCATCGACAGAGTTCGACGACGGGATTTGGGTATATGTTTTATGTTTCATTGTGTCTTATGTTTAATCCTCGCTTACTTTTATTGATATAAATCACCCATTGAATTGAGGTAGCTCATTGATTTTAATTAATTTAATTTACATTTATTCACTGGTTTATCGGACCAGTAAATCAAATTGCTTTGATTTGTTTTCTCATTTTAAAAGATAAGTGCGGGCTGGATAACTTCATTATTTTCATTAATTTTTCATTTCATTAATTAGTCGGCAGATATAGCTGCTCTGAATTTTATCTTTTTATCATATGAATCAAGCTAACCATAGTTTTAATCTGATCTGTTGCTTTTATTAACTTCTCAAGTTTTTTTTTGATCTAATCATTGTGTCCGCTCATTGCGGCCTATTATCACCATCAGTGCAGCTATTAGCGCACGCATACCTAGTTGTAAGAAGCTTAGTCTGCGCCAAGTGATCACTTTGATAACTAGTTTAGTGCATTTAGTGATAAGGCATATAGAACTGAGGTTTTCCAACTGAATTGGTCTCTGTACGTACAATCTTCATATTGTACTCAGTTTATTTTATTAATTACTTTAAGTCATTTAACATTCTTTTGTCTACTCAACCACCTTTTTCTAATATAACCATTTTCTCCGGATAGATTGTTGCTGTGTTTGCAAAAAAAAAAGGAATTTAGTAGCAAATATAGTGTCCATTAAATTTTTAGATTGTGTTTTTTTTGATAGGTTAAGTTAGTTGATTATAGTGCCATAATTATTCTCTTTTATTTTTTTTGATAGTTCGAAATTGGGAACCGGTTAATTTTATGAGCGAATCTAGCCACTCGGTACAACACCTGCCGAGCTTTTTCCGTTTAGCTGGCTAGAACGGGTGGCGCTCAAACGACCCCACGACAGGGGCCGGGCTTTGTAACGCGACTCTCCGGGGCTAGGTTCAATTTTTTTTAAATTAATTGGGAAAAAAAAAAAAAAAAAAAAAAAAATTTTGGGGTTCAATCTTTAAAAAAACGTGTTGCATGCTTATCATAGCCAATCAATAGGTGGATGCGAACGTAATCACCGCGTTCTGAATGAGTTCATGCGAATGTATGTAGACAAAACGCTTTGCGATTGGGATATATGGACCAAATATTTCGCGTTTTGTTATTACACAACGCCAAGTATTTATCATAATTACACTCCGTATAAATAAATTTTTGCGAAGAAAGCCGACCTTCCTGAATTTCTGGACAGCTGTCGAGTAGATCCACTATATACTCTAGATGCTTATGATAAGGAAGTGCGTTTTAGGTTACAGACAGCTCATAAAAGAGCTAAGGAATTTCTTGACGAAGCAAAATGCGACCGTAAATCATACCTTGATCCAAAATCAAAGCAATTAGCACTTAATCCCGGAGATTTAGTACTACTATGAAATGAAGATCGTCACAAACTAGATCCTTGGTATGACGGTCCTTTGTCCATCATATCAGTACAAGGTCCAAATTGTGTTGTAAAAGAGAATAAAGGCAAGCAATCACTAATTCATAAAAATAGGCTTAGGAAATATTATGTAAACGAACGACTAATATGTATTTTTTTGGTGTAATTTTACCTATTACTAGAACATATTGAAGAAAAGACATTGTTTTATGTATGTGATAGAAATAGTTATTCGAGTTAGAAACATTCTTATCTTAAGACTTTGTTATATTTCCTATGGTTTTATATTTTTTCGTAGTATTAAATTTATGTCTAGGAAATGTGAAAACCAATGCAGATAAGCAGTGATATCAGATGAAGCCTTGTGGGCGAAAAAGGTACTTTATCCTAATAGAAATTTTGCAAATTTCATCAAAATTTTTTTATAATATTGTAAGATAATAACATAACTAAAATAACAAAGATTGTAAGGTGTAACCCTGTATACACGTAACTTAGTAATTTTAAGGTATTTGACTGTTGCTGACTAAATTTTATAAATATGCATTTATTTTCGAGACAATACCCTTCACATGTGGCCATAGTGAAGGTCATTCTCTAGGAAAGGGAGGTGTAAAGGATCATTGAAATCGGACATAATTATTGTATTTATGTTAATAGGTAGGAAATAACGCAATAGGTTATTATAATTAATAGTTTACGTACATTAATCCTATAAATAGTAATAGTAAGCATTTAGGCAATATTTTAACTGATTATTATTGTATTGTGTATTTTTGCTGGATAATCAATTATGAAAGTATACCTAACAACATGTAATGATATTTTTGGAGAGTTAGTTTAAATAAAGTGTTTCTTGGGAATTAACATGGTTCTCTTATTCTACAATAACATTGGCCCAAACATTAGAAATCTGTTCTATGAATATTATATAAACTTATATTCATCAAATGTAAGCGTTTTTCCAATTGAAGTTGCCTTTCAGTTCATCAGTAACATTCGGGTAACATTGGCCCGGGCCAATGTTACCCGAATCCGGGCCAATGTTACCCAAATACAATTTTTACACTTTTTATGTCTAAACATAACATGTACATATGCTTTTTGTTTTCAGTTTAGGCACAAAATACGAAGGAAAAATGCCGTTTCAGGACCTGGAATTCGCCGTTACGGGACGAAGTCAAATTACACAACTGAAACCCTCCAAGAGGCTATAGAAAAAATAAAAAATGGTAATCTTGGTCAAAGAAAAGCCGCTAAAGTTTACACCATTCCTCGATCAACCTTAAAAAATAAATTAAAAGGTAAACACGACAAACAAATAGGACGTCCAGTATCCCTTACCACCGATGAAGAAGAGATTGTAGTAAACCACATCATTGCTGTTAGTCAACAAGGCATTCCTGTTCCCCTCCAAGACGTACGTTGCATTATGAAAAGTTACCTATACAACATAAGGTGAAAAATACCGGTATTTAAAGATAACAGGCCAGGTTGGGAATGGGGTAAATTATTTCTTGCCAGACACCCAATAATTAAGCATACTTTAGCAGCCAACATTTTCAGAAAAGGGGCTAAGATAGGCGTAGATGAAATAAATACATTTTTTGATCATCTTGATCGGGAATTAGAAAACGTACCACCTGAAAAGGTATTCAATTTAGATGAGTCTGGCTTCTACGATGTTCCAAAAAAGAACAAAGTTTTATTCCGGCGGACTTGCAGGTATCCTGAAATAATAAGAAACTCAACAAAGTCCTGTTTTACGGTTATGTTTTGCGGCAATGCAGCAGGGGAGCTTTTACCACCATATTTAATTTTTAAGGGAACATATAAATGGACAGACTGGATGTTTAAAGCTCCACCGGGCTCAAGAATGAATGTATCAAAAAGTGGCTGGATAGATAATGCCATATTTGACGATTGGTTTCAGTATCACCTATTACCTGTCCTAAGAGCTAAGGAAGGAAAAAAGTCGTAATAGGCGACAATCTAAGTTCTGACTTGAGCATCAAATCTTTGATATTGTGTGAAGAAAACATTAGGTTTTTGTGTCTCATACCAAATTCTACTCACCTTCTCCAACCCCTTGACGCCGCCTTTTTCTCGCCTTTAAAAACCGCATGAAGGTCAGTCTTGTTGCAATGAAGGAGAACTTCTCAAGGAATGAAATACATAAGTTTTCCTAATAACCGATTCGCACAGTTACTAAATGATACATTAGCCCAATTAAAAGGCAAAATTTCAGATAATCTCATTGCTGGTTTCAAAGCAACAGGCGTGTATCCGTTATCCCGAGAACGAGTTATTTAAAAACTTCCAGACTATTCAAAGCATATTGATTTAAATAATATTCAAAATGCTCCTGGGGCAGAATTTCAACAATATTTGCAAAATATTCGATTATCTGATTTGTCGGGCCCGAAGAGAATGCGGAAGTATCAGCTCCCTGCTCTTCCGGGTAAAAGTGTCTCCGTCGAGGAAGTTGAAGCATTTTATAAAACAAAAGAAGACGCTAAAAATAAAGTACCAAAAAAACGAAAGAAGCAGACACATTTAAGTGTGAAGAAAAGCCAACCTAAGAAGAGAAAAATTCCCATCAAAACAACATATGATCTTTCTTCAAATAATGAGTCAGATGTTGCCATGGCGGCAAACAAATCTGGCGTAGATAATGAAAAACGCTTTGCTGCGGAAGTAAGTGTAGAAAACTGTATTTTTGAAGAAACCTGTGAAAATATGGAGAATGACAAACAGATATTGTCAGAAATAGAAATTAATAATGTGGATATTGTTGAGGAACATATTACTGAAATAGGAAAAAATTAATCACCGATGGAAGGAGAGGCATCAGGAAAAGAAAACAAGATCGTCGAAAATGAAGAAGCTGATATAGCAGTCAACGATATCGCTGAAATGCCTATCATAATACAACCTTGTCCAGAAGCAGAGCCTTTGTCGCAAGTCATCGAAGAATATGTCGTTATCGATTCTGAGCTACAACGAGTTTCAGAATCGTCATCGATCAAACAAACAAAATATCAAATTGATGATTACGTGGTAGTGCACTATAACAAGCAGTATTTTGCAGGCATTGTAACGAAAATCATAGAGAATGAAAATAACAGTTTTAGCTACAGGGTAAACTCAATGGAAAGAGTTGGGAAGAAATGACAGTGGCCAAAGAGGAAATATTATACAAGGAAGAAGACCTAATAAAGAAGATTAGTAACAACGACATCAAACCTCATACCAATAGAGGCATTTTTAATGTCAAAGATTTATTTCTCCTGGAAAAATGGACCAACAACTTGAAAAATGTACGTTGTCTATGGAGGCGAAATATCGAGTCAGTGATTAGCAAGCAAGATAAGAGGTTTTTCCCAGGAATAGTAACGGCAGTGACAAATGAAGACGGTGAAGATTTTATATACAAAGTAAATGCTTTTGAAAGATTTCGGAAAAAATGGAGATGACCACTACAAAAAGATGAAATAGATTATCAAGAGAATGATGTTATAAAACTAATAAAAAAAGTAGCTCGTAGCATTACTGGGCGTGTCCGCAGAACAGAAGCAGAAAGGAACAGATGGAGGTAACCCGGCGACACGTGTTGCCGCTTCTTGGCTCCATCAGGCAATATGTATGCATATACATGTATGCACCTACATACCTTAATTGGCACAAGTACACACATATATACATATACATATATCGGGTGTAACATGGGAAAGGAAAACTGTACAGAAGCCACAAACAGAGCCAGTAAGCTCATTTGTGGCTTCGGCTAGGTGACCTCACATTTCTTTTCTTCATATATATTTATATCTATCCGCAATAAACCTCCTCCTGTTTTGTTTAACATCCTATGGGCATACAGATAGTCATGGCAGATAACTAAAGTTTGCCCCCGTGGTGACGCTGAGTTGATGCCCCCGAAATGTGAGGTCACCTAGCCGAAGCCACAAATGAGCTTACTGGCTCCTGTTTGTAGCTTCTGTACAGTTTTTCGTTTCTCAGGTTACACCCGTTATATGTATATGTATGTATGTGTGTACCTGTGCCAATTAAGGCATGTAGGTGCATATATGCATATGCATACCGTGCATACGTATTGCCTGATGAAGCTAAGAAGCGGAAAAACGTGTCGCCGGGTTACTTCCATCTGTTCCTTTCTGATTCTGTTCTGCGGACACGCCCAGTAATGGGAATTCCGAGTTCTTGGGCTAAGATTCTCTGTGGCTTGAAAATTGGCTTGACCTGTTGCTTCTTTAGGATGTTGCCGACTTTGTCTGACTCCCTTTATATATGAAAGTATGGCTTTTTGCATGTTGTGTTCTTCGTTGCTTTCTGGTTTCTTCCTTGTTCGTTTTTGTTGATTGATTGCCTTCCTAATATTGTTTCCAGAGTAGCCATTTTGTTTAAGGACGTTTGTTGTTTGTTTTATTTATTTTTGTCCTTCGGTTATGCGAGGTGATAGGACCGAGATATCAATGTATTTACCACTGACTGGATTTGTGATGTGAAACAGACCGACCCTAGGTATGCGAATTAACAAAGAAAAGTTCTAAAATAATTAAATTCACCGGCAAAATTGAAATACACTCGGTATTATAAAAAGCTTTAAAAACGCATTTTTGCAAGCAAATCCCGAGACGCAGGTAAAGAGAGGGTCGAGTCAAGCTTCGGAGATACGCGGCACACTTATTTACGTCTCTTTTTAATACATTTTTCTAATGTGTGAGATCGGAATTTTAATAGCCTCTTGTCACACTCACACATCAAATGGGGACTTTTGCCTATAAAAACGCCACCGCAAAATGAGTTCGTCAGAAAGAAATCCACTCGCGAAAGCTTGAGACTGGTTAAAAGAGTAAGAAAAACCCACTCGCTTTGCAAAAAGCTTGAGACTGGTTAAAAGCGCAAAATAAATCCACTCGCTTTGTTAAAAGCTTAAGACTGGTTAAAATTTCCACCTATTTTCAATTTCTCTAATTTTGGCTAGAGACTGGTGTCCGATTCCACTCGCCAAAACTCTTATTCAAATTTTCACATATTCTGATATCCAATTAGAGTCAAAGTTTCTCACACCGCTTATATAAATTTGCAAAGATATTGAGCTTATCAGTAATTTTCCTGAGCCAAATGAAATTAAGAACAAATCCTAAAACCTCAGCCATAGGCGCAACTCGCAGGGGAGTCCAGACGACTTCTTTACAGATAAGTAAATTATTTGGGTTCACTTAAATTCATTACGATTTAATATTTAGACATCATTTTAAGGCACGGTCGTACTTTCAAAACCTCATGCTTTAGGGTGATCAGATTCTCGTAAATTGCGCGATTTTAGTTAGATTTCGGATGGGGAGGTGATTGTGACCAAAGATGTTCAAGTAAACTTAAACTCTCTTATATCCGAATAACAAGTTGGGCTAATAGTGTTAAGATTCTTAAACAAAGGGTACAATAGTCCTACGGGACGCGAAAAGAGCCTGCGGGACAAGAAAAGATCCTTCGGGACAACCCCCCAAAAGAACCTTGTGACGTAATTCCGTGGGGGTATCTAAAAATATATTATACTGGTCAGATCTTATCAGCTACGCTCTCAGCTTGTTACTAATTATCTTTAGTATGTGCATGTATACGAGGTGGTATGCATATTATTATATTTTCCGTATGAGTAATGTGAATGTATCGAGCGTAGAGATGGTACGATGTAAGGGCATATACTTTGGATTTTTTTTATTAAGCGGTCATGGTTTACTTCTTGGTTCGGGGCCTGATTGAAATATGGTAACTTAATTCTCGTAAATAATGTGTTTTTTTATGTACATGATTCCTTTAATAGATAAATTCATTTAATGTTGCATTCAAGTTTTTTATAGATTAAAGGTTATTTTCTATAAATTAATACTGCGTTTTCATTAAACTGTACAAGTAAAGAAAAATAGAAATATAAAGAATGGTCATTTGTGTTTTATTGCCAGTATTGACTGGTCACTTAAGAATTTGTAATTATTTGAGATAATCGTTTCACAAACATCTACTTTAGAACCTACTATAAAACAACGTCAATTAAACAGGGTCTTAGCCGACAGTAATAATATTTATTATTATTATCGTTACGATCACGTCCAACAAAGTTGCTGGCTTTTGGGTGCAAAAAGGTGTACCCGGGGTCAGGGGCGTTTCAGATGGGTGGGTGGTGGTGATGGTGGGGGATTGGGCGTTTATATCTATTGATATAGATGGGTTTGCTATAAGCGGTGTTATCTAAGGTGGCGTTTTGGTGATAAGGAGTTCTAGGAAGGGTAGCTTCTCATCTCTTTCAATTTCCAGTGTGGACTGGATTCTATCATAAAGTTGGTTTAAATTCGTCAGGCAAGTGTTCAATTGTTTTCTACCATGGGGCCATATGATGAAGATGTTATCTACGTAGAGGCTTCCATAGCGTAGGTTTTAAGGCTGCGTTTCTTAGGGATCTTTTTCGAAATACATAATGAAGAGGTTTGCGATGACTGGTGACAGCGGTGATCCCAGGAGGGCGCCATCGGTTTGACGGTAAAATCTGGTTATTAAATAAAAAAATAGGATTTTTCAGACAGTGTCCCGATAAGTCGATAATATGTGCTGGAAAATCATCATGCATGGCGATCTTGTGTAGAACCTCATCGATCAGTATGCTGGGGTATGCTGAGACGATATTTAAACTTGAAAGAATATTGTTTTCGCCTAAATAAATATATTTAAGTATTCTAGAAGGATGTTCTGAAATTTTGACGTAAGATTCCGTAAGTTTAGTTGTCGGTTGAATTATACTTCTACTGGAATTCACTGTGCTTACGATGGGTCTTAAAGGCACCTCAGGATTATGTATCTTGGGTAGGTCACAAAGTTTTGGACATTTGCTCGATTCTTCTCATTGGATGACATTTTTCTCAATTTCTGTGTCTGGGTTGGCAGCTTTTATTTTGGTTTTGGTTGTCTTTTTTGGTGATTGAATTGGCTGCTTTATATGTTTTTTTTTCCTTAATGATGCCCGTCATTTTCATCATGTAGTCATAGGTGTTAATCACGACTGTTGAGCTTTCTTTGTCTGCTGGGAGTGCAGTTATTTCCTTGAGGTCCTTGAGAGTTTTAAGCAGTGGCGTGCACACAATGAAAGCACAAATGCATTGCCTACCCTGAAGTTTTTGACATTTTTTATATTTTCCCATTTAATTTTAATTCCGATAATATAAATTATAATTTTACTAATAAGTATAATCCAAATTTAAAAAGTTTTATCTTAAGTGCCAATTAAAATATGAATTATATGATAGAAAAACATCATATTCTAACACTCATATTACTCTATTTATATTAAACGGAATAATATTCTCCGACGCGACGGCAATCCGCTAAAAAGCATCTCATAACAAATCGAAGGCATGCATTTAGACCGTCAATACTGGATTCACTATGCAAACGAAAAGCAGTGCTTGAAAAAAGACAGCCAAATGGAACGATACATAAAAAGAAAAGAGAGAAAGCGGATGGGTCCACCGACCGACTCGCGACGAACACGGTCTTGCAACTTCCCGCAAAAAAGAGCCAGTAAAGTCGAAAATCGACACCGGCAGAAAAAAGGCAAAAAACCTCACTTGCCAACAGATTATGACCTTGAACGCCCAGGCAATGACCTCTACGCAGGCCATGGAACCAGAAGCGTTCGCAAACATGCAAATCGCGACTGAAACCACCCAAATTCAGCCGAAAGATAGCAAGGAACAACCCAACACTTCTGTGCTCCTGGTACCCAATACAGATACTACCCCATTTAAAGTGCCATTAAAAACGTTGCCTTTCAAAAGCCATGTTAAAATGGTGCAACTAGACGTCGGAGGGCAAGCAGCCGTCCCGACAAAAAATCGTTTTGAGCCCCTATCGGACATGGAGGACGATGCAGCGAGCGAAACTTCGTCGTACATACCTGCAAATGCAAATCTGCCCCGAAATGCTACCGGAAAAAGGACAGTAAAACGAAAGGCTCATGTCGTTGACAAATCGCCACCCCTGAAGCAGACAAAGACTAAGCCCCCACCGCCTATAGTTATACAGGGCAAATTTAATAATCACAAAGCCCTCCACGATGACCTAAAAAAGCACCAAATAACGAAGTACACGCTTAAGTATACCAAAAATACTGTAATCGTGTATTGCGAACAAGAAAAGGATTGGGCATTTCTGAAACGAAGCCTTGATAGTGATAATGTCCAGTATCACAGTTATGCCGAATCAGCCCAAAAAACGAAGGCTTTTGTGCTGTGAGGGTTAGATGGGGATATACCAATCGCAGATATCAAACAAGAACTAACCGACCTTTACAATATCAACACTAAAAGCATATACCTTATGAAACGTACGAGAGTGCCCCTATACCTCGTAGTGCTTGATACGGGATACACGTTAAAGTGGTTCAATCAAGAATGCCGCATAATATTAGATGTGAGAGTCTCCTGGGAAAATCGGCTTTCTGAAAAGCCGATCATGCAGTGTAAGCGCTGTTAAGGGTTGGGACACGCTGCTACATACTGCCGCAGGAATATTAGGTGCTCTAAATGTGCAGGACCACATGAAATCATTATGTGTGCTTCTAATGAAATCAAATGTGCAAATTGCGGGGGAGGGCACCGCTCGATAAGCACAGAATGTCCTGTATATGTATATAAAATCAATCTGTTAGCGCCTCCAAAGCAAAAACAGACATATATTCCTGCGCCACCCCCATCTAAACCGGCATGGCAAAATACCCAAAATAAAGAACGTGCTGGCCAGCGAAGAGGCCAGGGCTCAAGCAAGAGCCAACATCAAGAACGTGAAGAAGAGAGGCCTGCAAGACAAACTTATGAAGAACAATTCCCGGACGCGCTAGGAAGAAGACAACCACCCCAAATGCGAAATAACAATAAAAATGTAAGTGCAACCAATACTGCTGCAAACCCGCACATAAATACAAATCGAAATGCTAATTTTAACGCAAATTTAAATGATCATAGTAATTTCAATTCAGATTTTTATAAATTATCGAACACAATAAATGAAATAAGTTCGCTAGTCAATATAAGTGAACTGTTTTTGCTCTTGACGAGTTTTTGTCTATGATAAAATCTTGTAACGGTGATAAAATCGCAATAGTACAGGCAACGGTGCGATTTTTCACCGAGGAAATTGGAAAATACAATATATAGAATGTTTCTTTTATGTTCCAAGTATGTAGTTGGAATTGCAACTCAATCATACGCAAATTGGGCGAGTTTAAACAATTTGTGCATGATAATCCTTTCTCGGTTATTTTTTATTGGAAACCCGCATAGACCCTTGGATGGTTTTGAAGATTCGGGGTTATCAGATTGAGAGATCTGATAGCCCCAATCAGCGCGGAGGAGGCGTGGCTTGCTTAGTGAGTAGGTCGGTCCCCTTTAAAAGTGTCCGAAACATTCGCTCGGCAGCAGAACACGTTTATATCGAGACCGAGAACGGTCTGCGTATCGCGGGAGCCTACGTCCCTCCGCACGTTCCCTTTACCCGTGATGATTTCTTGGCTTTCTTTCCGGACAACAAGAGGTCCCTATTGATTGGTGATCTGAACGCCAGGCACGTAGTGTGGGGCGCCGGATCAACAAACGCCAGGGGCCGAATGATGTACCAAGCCATTGAAAATAACCCAGATCTCCTGTTTCGCCGCTCCGAAATTCCAACTTTCTACCCTGCTCGGGCCGCTACCTCCTCCTACCTGGACGTTGCTATTACGAAGGGAATCGCCGACGTCCCGCCGCTAAAGGCGCTAAATGAGCTGAATTCTGATCACCTCCCGATCGTGATTAGCCTTGAACCAAGGCGGCCACAGACCTGTGAGATGAAAACCTCATACAGGAATCTCGATTGGGGGGACTTCAGACGAAGGATTAATGAAGCAACGACGATCCCAGAGCAAATAGACAGTGTCCAGGAACTAGAGGCCCAAGTCCAGTCATTCACCACAAACATCCAGCGTATCCGAGATACACTAGCTCACTCTGTCAGGAAAGACCGCCCGACAGACTCCCTCCCGGAAAATATCCTTATCCAAATCAGGGAACGAAACGCCATAAGGCGTAGATGGCAAAGGTATCACTCCAGAATCGACCAGGTACGTGTAAATGAACTTACTAATAGTATTAAAATTCAAATTAGTGAATATAGAACTGATAAGTGGATGCAATACGTAAATTCCCTGAACGTGCAAGACGGCTCCCTGTGGAGCTTGGCCAGGAAGGTCAGAGGACCCTCTGCAGCCATTCCGGCTATTCGGAATAATGATACAGATGTCATAAGCGACCAAGGCAAAGCAGAGGCCTTCGCTGACTTCTTGGAGGGGTTCCACGGAGAGACGCCTGACTCAACCCCCGAACATGCACATATTACTAACATTGCATCCCAAATCAAAGCGCGTAAATATCCGATTCCACCGGCGGTGATGGCAAAGTTGCTCGTCACCCCGGGGGAAATCAGAACCATCCTCAAATATTTACCGAAAAACAATGCCCCTGGTAATGATACCTTGCCATACCTGGTACTTCGGAATCTTCCGAATAAATCCTTGATACATTTCATGCACATTGTAAACGCCATTATTCGCCTACAGCATTTCCCATCCTCTTGGAAACATGCCGAGATCATAATGATTCACAAGCCAGGCAAAGATCCAAGGCTAACCGGTTCTTACAGACCGATTTTCCTGCTCCCCACCATGGCAAAGGTGGCGGAGAAGCTGCTCTTGTCCAGGATAAGTAGTGCAGCCGAAGGATTCGGTGTACTGCCCAATGAGCACTTCGGCTTTAGAGCCGGACATAGCACGCTCATGTCTGCGGCGAAAATCGCATACGATACCGTGCAGGGCTTTAACCGAGGCCAGAGTACTGCACTGCTTCTCCTGGACATTGAGAGAGCGTTTGACAGCGTGTGGCATGACGGCTTACTGTTCAAGATGCATGTGGAACTTGGTTTTCCACTGCATCTGGCAGCGCTGACCCAGTCATATCTTGCCGGGCGCACCCTCTCGGTACGCATAAACAGGGCAAGTTCGTCTGTGAGACCGCTAAAAGCTGGCGTCCCGCAGGGCACTGTCTTGTCCCCCAGCTATTTAATTATTATATAGCAGATATCCCCTCCTGTCAAAACACCTCCCTAATGCTCTATGCTGGCGACTCGGCAGTGTATTCGCAATCCCGCATCGCGCAGGCGGCTAAAGCTACTAGAACACCTAGACATCCTCTTCCCGTATTACGAGAGGTGGAAAATCATCCTAAACGTCCCTAAGACAGAACTAACGATACTAACCAAAAAGAGAACAAACATTGACATCACGCCACTTACAATACATGGCACTAACGTAGACGTGAAAGACAAGGTTAAATACCTTGGCATAGTACTAGACAAACGACTAAACTTCACTGGACAAATAACGGGCATACGAAGAAAGAATGCAATAGCGCATAAAAGCTTAAATATGCTGATTAGACCGAGATCGTTTTTGAGTCCTGGTAATAAAGTTCACATATATAGAGCCATTATTAGGCCAACGCTACTGTATGGGGCCCCTGTATGGCGCTCTGTGGCAAATACGCATAAAAAGGCATTGCAAATAATGCAAAATCGTTATCTAAGAGCGGTCTTCTCTGCGAGCCGTTATACTAGAATCGTGGACCTGCACTCATGGGCAAATCTTGACACTGTCGAGGAATACATAGACAAAATGTCCTGCAGGTTCTACGATTCTGGTATACGCGGCTCGACGTTGACGGCCGACATAGCAAAGGAACGATATGACCCACAGAGGAAACCAAAACATGGGCATTTATAACATCTTTGTATTACCAGGACGTCTTGGTCCGAACAAGAGCACTGATCCACACGACAACTAAATACGTCCCCATACTTCCCACACAACATAAAGTGTGGGAACGTAAAACCAGAATTGAATCAAGTAAGGGATCGTAATTCGTCGAAAGTACGGGTACATAGGACAAATACGCACCCATACTTTTTGCATTAGCATAAGTACGGGTGTGCAATGATCACGGGGAGACGAAAATGACACCTATACAAAAGACATGACAAGCCACTGACACACTGACCAGCCGCCTCGCAGCTCCGCTGGAAAGTGATTTTGGCGAAACTCGCTCAATCCCTGTCTCTGATTGAATGGGCGATGCCTAGCACGCAATCCCCAACTGCAAGACCCTCACAATAGGGCACAACCTGCCCCCAAAAAGTAAACCAAAGAAACGTGAAAGAGGTTTTTTCGATTGTGTTTTCCTCTGTTCTTTGCCTGAATCTAACTAGTCTCTGAAAACGAGCATTCTCAAACTGTAACCTTTGGTAACGAGCACTGGTATCAGGCTTGAAGGGAAGGTATCCCATAGAAGCATAGTGCAGCAATTTTGGGCGGCACATAGTATGTAAGTGTAGATAGGCGAGTAGCACCAGGCGCGAGTGGTGAACGAGCCCCTACAAATCACGCTTGTTTAAGCGTGAAAGGCGGCGCTAGCCACATAAAGCGCGATTTATATTTGCATACAGGCCACATAAAATGTAAATTTTTTGAAATAAATGTTGTGATGATGATGATGACTCGCGACGCGCGGCGCAACGATAAGTGCCGGACAAAATGTGCTCTCTTATTAATATTTTGATACAGATTACTCCTACAATCTGTGATTTTGATATACATTGTTTTGTTTTACGCTTTAGTGTTTAGTTAGAAAGTGATTACCGGTTACATCATTACAGGGTTTGGTTAAGAAAGCTTTATTATTTAATAATATTTATCCTTAAATTAAATTACAGTACACGGGCTACCCTAAACTTACTAATATTTCAATATTTAGGTACTAATAATGCCATGATTTTTTTTGTTAAGAAATTGTAACCCGTTAATACAACAGCGGCATTGGCCGGCCCTAATTAAGAATAATTTCAGATTCCCTTTTCCCTGTGCCCTATTATTGCGTGAGATTTGAATGCGCTTTTAATTTTTGTTTTGAAAGTTTAGTTAGTTTAGTACCGATACAAGGGGTTTGTGGTTTAGTTTTGTTGGTTAGAAAGATTTTGTGAATAGTTTTAGTGCTTTTTATTACGGAGTGCCAGTGCGACGACATTGTAAACTGTCTGGAAAAACGTATTAGCACTAAGCTCTTTACAAGTATGACGTTTGCCGAAAAAAAAATGCTATTAAGATTGGTAGACCTAGCCCGGACTTGAAAATCGTGCAGCAACAAAAGAAAACCTCGATATTTTAATAAAAAAATCTATGACAATTATGTGGCTCTGCGGGTGTCGTCATAAAAATAAAATGTATTGTTGGCCATGCTAACTCTTTGGTAAAGAAGGAAATGTGTGGAGTAAACCTGGGTATATTGATTTAAATAATTTTTCAAATGCCTCAAAAAACAAGACCAGTCCACTAACCATTTACAGCGCATTTTCTCTGCATAGTTTTGGCGAAACTCCAATCGTACATTTTTTGGAGGCTCAAAATGAACGTTTTTGGGCGTGGCTCCTGGAAAATTTTTGTGCCCCCGGCAGCGCCAGCAGCGGGCTTACTCCCTGTGTCATTTTCTTTACATTACCTACCATTTTCTAAATGACACTGCACGCCACTGGTTTCAAGGGCATATACGTCAGCAGAATTTAAGTTTAGTTGTGAAGATTAGCATGTTTTCAGGACACGTGCCACCTCCTGTCTCACTTGCTCCACTTCTTCTGGTTTCTTTTCTAAGGGTATTATTTTTGGCGTATCCTATTCGGTAAGGTGGTGATGCGAGATGTTGTAGACTACCTTGTTGGTATCAGATGTTACGTTTCTTCCTTGTGCCTTATTGTCAGCAATAAGACTGGTGTTAGAACGATACTTTATCTAGATTTGTCGACAGTAGTGAATGTATTTTGTTGTTTAGGTTTAAGTATACATGTAGCCTGTATTTTTTATGTTTCTATTTTGGACTACTGCCTTCGTTTTTCTCATGTTTGTTCTTGCTTGGCTGACTCTGTTTAGGATTTCGTTGGCTCTTCTCGTTTTAAGATAGGGTGATCTTGTGCATGTTAGGTTGAGGCGATTCTGGCGGAACGTCGTAAAGATGAAGACGTTCAAGACGACCGGATTGATTAATTGTAACGTAAAAGGTCTCTTGTTTTTTTTTTGTTGGCCAGACTACAAAAAATATTCAGGAAAAGATCAATTTGTACCTATTTTAAAGTATCTCATGTTATAGAAAGTTAAAAAATATATAGGTATAGCCGATACATGCAAGCCCTTAGTAAAACACGATTTTATGATTGTTACTGAAAAAAAACACTAAATATAATCTAACAAAGGATGAGCTATAGAGCAGTGCAAACGTGTACCCACTCAATATTACATATTTCCTTATTTTTTTTAATTGATCTTTCTGTTTTTACGTTAAGGATTTTTTTCCTTCTGAGAGTATCCATTTCATCTATTTGTATTTAGTAGCATGTGAATTTTAGACAGAATTTTCATCTTGTAAATATGTTTTAAAATGGGCGCATTGGTTATAAATGTTTTTCTTTTCTTTTTGTATCTTGAAATACTCTTTTGAACAGGGTTATTCTCTTGATGAAATCTATTTTAATGAGTTTTTACATAAAATATGTGGTAGATTTACAAACAATAATGCTCCCTCTAAATCCCGTCATGCAATCTACTTCAAACATCTCTTGTGTAATATATGCATTGGAGTAATTTTAAACTTTGCTTGGTAATACTTTTTCAGATTTATTAGACTCGCAGAGATTCTTCCATATTGAAACAAATCTAACCAATTTTACGACACATTTGTATAAAATAATTGCGTAAAGTGCTGTTTGATATCAACAACATATTCATTAGTTTATAAGATATTATCACTCATAACGACTATATTAAAAATGTGTGCAATTTGGGATACCGCAGATCAGTTCACTGTCCCGTTAGGGATACTGTACATCCTCAGGGGATACATGCGCGATAATTTTATTGTCACTTGACGCTGGTTAGTGGTTAACCACGTTATTCGATTTAGCGTTTTAGTTTTTAATGCCTTGCAACAAAATTTTAGGTTAACCAAAATTGATCCTTTATTTTCCTGTAGATTAACATTAATTGATTAGTAAATATATCATATTATTGCAAGCATTGTGAAAAAGGTAGACAGATAGGTTGCTACTGTTAATAAAAACGATTTAGTCAGCTACAACAAGCTACATTTTTGTAAGGGTATTGTTAGTATAATAAGTCAATTATTTTTAAGCTTACGTAAGGGGATCACGGTGACAATTGCATTTCAAAATTTCATAGCGACGGCGACGTTGCTTTTGTTGGGTAGGATCGCCAATTATTATTCTTTGGTTTGCAATGCTAAAACAGTAAATGTATGCTAAAAAATAATATGGGTGACAATCACGTACTAATACGTTATTCGCATCGTAATATTAAATAACTTTATTATAGAAATTTTAGACAAGTCGGTAGTGCTAAAGTCTTATATTGTTTTTTTCTATTAACTTTTTATTTTTCGATTCAATAAAAGTGTTATTATTCCGGATTGATATTTTGTGATATTTAACCTACTTAAGTCCCTCGTAACGCAAACATTATACACAATCTTATTAGATCACTCTTTCGTTTGAAACTTCCCTCGTGGTTTAGCGTAAGAAAGATAATATGGAAGTTTATAACACAAATTTACCATAATCAATTCTAGATTGCAACTTTGGCACAAAACCCTTAGGGATTGAACATTCCTTGTCATTTGTTCTACATGCTAAATTGAGTTTACAGTTTTTCTAGATGATTCCAGCATTTTTCCACGAACATATGAACTTCTGCAACTTTTCTCATAATGACCAAAATTAAAGCACTTGTAATACTGCATCACGTTAATGTGATCTGACACACTGCATTTCTTCCTGCTAATCCATATTTTAGCAAAAAAATGTAGTAAACTATACCAATGACGATCCTCCAGAGCTATTGTCATCGGCCGAATTGGCTATCGTATATCGAAACGAAAATAGCATTAGAACCATTTAGCGTTTCGAGCGCATTTATATTTGTTAGCGAAACACCCTCGTAGGTTCCGTATAGTTCCGACGAGACCTCTGGGCGAAGCAGTTAAGTGAAAAATTTGCGTCGCTAAACAAACATCAATTTTGGACGGATTGAATTTGGCGCGTAAGGACCCTGAGATTAAAGTCTGGTGGTTTCTAGCGTTGAATCTTTGACGTCGCGGGCGGGTGGTATCCTTACCGCATACTGTTTTTGGATTGGGTGTCGAGTCGGGCATCGCACGCAATTACTTAATTACCTTCGGATTAGTTAGGAAATTTTATTAGACGGAGTGGTTTAACGACAATGCCCTTTTCGCTACTCCGAGTAGTTTTTTATGGTACATCGAAATCCCAGGTTTCTATTGTCTAAATCCCTTGGATGAATTATTAAGAGGAACATGTGACTTGTCAAGCCATGTATTCATCGTTAGAGCGAGATTTTCGAAGTGTGGATTCTCGTAGGCCTGCTCCTTGAGTTTCCGATTTACTGACGTCACTCCAAGTCGACCTACCTTTGAGTCAGCAGTTTTTGGTGCCGGTTGGAATTAATTTTGATTTTACCTTTTGTGGGATTCTCCAAACGGGCCATTTTTTATAGTTTCAGTCCATATCTGTGCCTTATCTTTTATTAAGTGTTGTTGTCTGAAGCTGCCCTTTGTGGGATTTGAATGCTGCTTTAGTGAGGTGAGTGGTCCTTGTTTTTTTTGCATCTTTTCCTTCTGTGAACGCCATAATTTTAACATTTTATGTCGCACGTGGGCGGATTTTTAATTCCCTTCTTAATCTCTTACAGAGGCCTTCTCATCCAACTGTAAGGCTATCTAGCCATAAACAACCGGCTACAGGCTATCTAGCGATAAGCAACCGGCTACCCCCTACACAAGTAAATTATTATGTTTTTTAATTCTGATCTCTTTTCCTTGACGGTTGATTTTGATTACCGAGTTATAATGCTCTTCAATTAAGAGTTACATGTGGAACCTTGAATATGTTGTTGTTTCACAGGGTTCTACCGACAGTTTTACTCCTACCGATGGGTTTATTGCTATCGACGGGTATTGCCATCGACAGATATTGCTATCGTCGAGTATCGCTAACGACAGGTTTTTCCTTGGCTACGCCCATCTAGCCGAATTATTATTTTTCTATTGTTAATACTGATAAATTTCTGGCATTCAAATCTGATTTAATTTCTAACTTAGTTATCTTTTTATTTTGTCGCGAAGCTTAAGCTAAAACGAGTTCCATATTTCAACTTTGGGGTATTTCTTGCTTGTGCCGTCTACAAACCCGTGGCGCTTTAAATAAATAAACCCACCTCTACTCTCTGACATTTGAGCTTGGTCCTAATTTGTACGCTCGGCGACAACTCGTTCTAGCCTACGTATCGACAAACGTAAATTCATTCAATTTTAATTTTAAATTTTAAAACTATAATTTTTTTTTAATTTGATATTATTCCCTCTCGGTTCCTTCTAAGCTAGAGTGGAGGTTTTGCGCCTATTAGAAGAAAAGGAAAAATCGTAACACTATATCGAGCCTATTAAAAACTTTCAATCTCGTACGGCCTTAAGATCTGATTAATAACTTTACCAACATCATTTAGTGCTACAATATTATGAGTTGTATCACTGTCATCATTAAGATCATCCGAAATCTTAAAATTCCGTAACAAAACTCAAGGACAAAATTAAGAAAAAGAACTATTTTTCAATAATTAACATGGATTTTCTCCGCAACGGTGCACTTTTGGAAAAAATGGTATTTGACTTTAATTTTTATCTTAATAGGAGCTTTATTTTTTTGTAGAAGGTTTTTCGATATTCCAAAGTTTTTGGTTTTTTTAACCATCATTTGTGTATTTTTTAAGTACTCTGTATAACTTATCCTTAATTTAGCATTGTCAAAATTAGTTTTTTCCCAAGCACCAACTTTTATAAGAATAAAATTTTCTGTGAAATCAATAATAAAAAAGTTTCCCATAAGAAATGTGACAGATCGTTTTTCCCCTGTACCCTTCATATGTTAAGGTCTGTAATTAATTTGTGGTTATAATAACGCCAGGTCTAACTAATTTATTTATATATTGTTTTGCGGCAGTTATCAACTAAACTTAACTGAACTGAATAACCATAGCTAGTTAGTTATACGGCATATGTCACGGATCATGATTCAATAACCGTGAATTAGTCTTTAATTAGGTGATTACTCGAGCTAATTTAACTTACCTATAACGAGAAGTTATTCGCAGTATCGCTGGCTTTCAACATATGTTATTGATCTTCTTTTTGTTAATGCTTTAAGCGATCGTCATCAATTACAATTAAACATTTCGGAATTTGTTTAGAGTAAGCGTGTGAATTATTTTCACCGAGTAAAGCCTACCTTTAAGAATACAGTGTAACCATAAAAATTGACTACTGAAAATTTTTTCAACTTAATTTTTTTTCTCCCTCCTGACCAGCTATGTTATTTCCTTCTTAGGTAATAAAACCAATCCTTGTTTGTTTATTCACCTGTTTGATTTAATTAGATTTTAAGCGAATATAATTTTATCGTTTACTTTAGTTATTTTTGATTAATTTTTGAGTATTTGTTCTCATCGACTTTAGTTTTCGGTTAATTTGGGTACCTGCTTTATACCGACCTTGATTTTTGATGAATTTCTGGTTTATTATTTTTACTTTATAGAATCACGTCCACTAAGATTTAACTTGAAAGGATAGTAAATCAGCTTTCTTGGACAAAGTTTATTGAAAAATTTAAATCAATGAGCCAACTTTTCGGTATATCTCAGATGGTACTGAACAGTACCGAAACGTTGGCTCATTGATTTAAATTTTTCAATAAACTTTGTCCAAGAAAGCTGATTTAGTATCCTTTCACGTAATTATTTTTCCTTTATTATTACCGATAAATTGCCGGATTATATATTTAATCTAATTTACTAACTTAGTTTTTTTTTTGTTTTATTGATCGATTTTCCTGATAGAAATTAACGAATTTTTGGTATTCATTTATTTTGTCGCGAAGCTTAAGCTAAAACGAGGTCCATATTTCAACTTTGGGGTAATTCTCGCTTGTGCTGTCTAAAAGCCCGTGGCGCCTTAAATAAATCAACCTGCACCCTACTCTCCGGCATTTGAGCTAGGGCCTAATTTATACGCTCGGCGACAGCTCGTTTTAGCCTACGCATTGACATACTTTATTTCTTTATTTCATTCAATATCTAATTATAATTCTCAAAATTATTTTTTTTTTCGATTTGAGATTATTCACTCCCAGACCTTCCAAGCTAGACTGAAGGTTTGCGACCATTAGAAGGACAAAAAGAGCGTAATAGTAGAGTGCGATGAAAACATTTCCTTAGCTGTAGTTACCGTGTCGCCGCGTTCGTCTGTCAAAAGTGGGTGAGACGTTTTTGTAGAGTTATTACTTACTGTCTTTACTACCGAACAGAAATTCATGGAGTTACTGGATCATTACAAAAGTTTATTCCTGATCCTTTGATTGTGTTTGTCCTTAGTTTCATCAATCACACGACTACATTCGTTTCTCGCTTCGGCAAAATAATTCTGACTTTCAGCGGTCTGATTTTGCTGAATGGAAACTGATATTTGGAATTAATAAATGGAGTGGTCCCAGTTATAGGAAATCATAATAATGAAGTGATTTGGCAGCAGGATAGCGCCCCTGTGCACAATGTTGTCGCCGTTACGCAATATTTCAATTTTGGATTAGAAGATTTTGGCACTTCAGGTGGCCACCGAATAGCCCTGATCTAACTATTCTGGATAGTTTTCTTTGGGGATTTTAAAAAGATGAAAACAACTAACGGTGAATAGGATAAGGGAAAAAATTGCATCAGAAATAGAATTATTAAATGGAAGAAATCAATGATCTATTTAGCAGCAATAGATATACACAAAAGATCACTTCTGGTCGACGTGTTGAAGGGCAAATCTTGCCGAGCGACCCCTCTACCTATCATAGCTGCACTAGAGAAATAAAAACGAATATACAGACAATGCATTTAAGAAAATGGCGGACATGTTGACCACTTACTTACTGTTAAAGCCATCAAATGTTTTAATCATAATATATACTTTTTACGCGAAAGGACCTTAAAATATATTCTGCAGCTTGTGCCGTGTACGCCCTCCACCTCTGTCATTAATTAAACACCTACAGTAAATTTGTGACAAAAAAAGGTGGCTTAACGTAAGGTAATTAAAAAATGTCATATAATAAGTCTGTTTACCATTAGAAGGTTCAAAATCAGTTTTGGCCTTTTATTTTTATATGAACCGTTGTCGGTACGGTAAGACGGGTAGTTTTTCCGGAAAGCAACACAACATTAAGTGGCGACCGTGACAGGACGGTAGCAGGCTTTTAGTAACTGTAAATGCTGATAAATAAGCACCGGGCCGCCAAGGTTTTAGGCGAAAGAGTGTGGTTTTGAACAGTTTATCGCAAAGGATTGTTGCGAGAGCGAAAGTAATATTGCAGAAATTAAAGTAATTTGGGACGTTCTTCGAGAAAATTATGACGCGCTTAAAGTTGTCGATGGAGAAGTGTATGACTTGCTGTTGGAAGAGGATGCCTCGGAGGATGAATTGCTTAAGGACATGGTAGGCAGCGAATTATACACCAAGAAGTATTTTGGCATGTTGCATCGCTACGAGGAGCTGGTGCTGAGGGACGCAAAGAGTGAGTATGAAGTTCGGCAATATCAAGGTGACGCTTCACCTCGGTCATCAATTAACTTGCCAGGTAAGCGAAAATTCAAGTTACCAACTATTAAATTTAAAGTTTTTGATGGAAACATAAAAGAGTGGTTGCCGTTTTGGTCACAGTTTAAAAAAGTGCACGATGATACAGATATTGACTCTGAGGACAAGATAGATTATTTAATTCAGGCCACTGTCCCAGGAAGTCGTGCTCGGCAGCTGGTGGAAAGTTTTCCAGCCATTGGTAAAAACTATCGACCGATAGTAGACTGTTTAACTTCTCGCTTCGGACGGGAAGATTTGCAAATTGAAGTATATATTCGTGAGCTTCTTAAATTAATTTTAAATAATGCAATTTCCCCAAATAAGTTGGATCTTGCAACGCTCTATGATAGGTTAGAGACACAGTTGCGTGCTTTAGAGACTCTAGGTATAAAATCAGAAAAATGCGCAGCTATTCTTTTTCCCTTGATAGAATCATGTTTACCGGAAGATTTGCTACGAGTTTGGCTGCGGTCGCCAAATAGTTCTGAATTTAGATCGTCGCAAAATAGCTTGGGGGTTCTGTACATCCAACAATGGAAGAGAAGTTAAATGGCCTTATGTCTTTTTTGCAAAATGAGGTAGAAAATGATCAACGCATAAAATTAGCTTCGGAGCGTTTCGGTTTGAAGCCATTAGTCTGGCAAAGGCGGTCTGGGCGCGAGGGTACAGTAACTAGGCGTAAATTTGAATCTTTAGAACAGGGGGTACGCACAGCTGCGGGCCTTGTCAATGTTAATTCTAAAATTTTAAAATGCTTTTTTTGTGATAAGGCGCACGAAGCTGCTGATTGTTTTAAAGCTCAAAAGTTTTCCCTAGACAAGAAAAAATCGATTTTAAGTGATAATAAAGCTTGTTTTTGCTGCTTAAAGATAGGACATCAAGCCAGATTATGTAGGGCACGTATGAAATGTATTATCTGTGGTAAGTCACATTTTCCTTTGATGTGTCCAAGTTTGCCGGCAAATCTACCGCAGAAAGAACCAAGTCCGCCCAAATTGGGCGATACTTTAGTTTCCAACGAATTAGTAAGTGTTAATCGAGCGAGTAGCCACGTTTTTATGCAAACTGTGAGAATACGGTTAGAGTGTGTTAAGGGTAGTCGTGTTCTAAGAGCTTTGATTGACACTGGTTCACAAAAGTCTTATATTTTGCAATCTACGGCAAGTTTTTTGGGTCTCGTGTCTAAGCGATAATACATTGTCTCTTTAGGGGTTCATTGTCTGAACAACATCATGAATGCTACATCAAAATACGTAATGGCAATTTTAGTTTATCCGTAGAGGTTTTGGAGCAGCCATTCATCTGTGCGGACATTCCACCAGTGTTTTATGGTGATTGGGTCAAGGAGCTGAATGCGATTGGGGTTAAATTGGCTGACCGGTCTATCGGTACAAGTGAAAGTGGAAAAATTGATATTTTAATAGGTTCCGATATAGCTGGTGTTTTATATACAGGCAGAAGGCATGTACTGTCTTGCGGCTTGTGGCAGTTGAGACGTTTTTGGGTTGGACCATGATGGGTAAAATTCCTCTGTCGCAGCCCCGCAGTACCACCATGGTCGACATAGCCCTTTTCTGCAAAGATGCGTCGTTGCCCCAGCTCTGGGAAATCGACATTTTGGGCATCAAAGATCCAGTCGAAAAGAAATCCCAGGAAGATGTAGCCTTGGCAACTAAAACAGTTTTCTTAGAGACAATAGTTTTTAATAATGAGGGAAGGTATGAGGTTCGGATACCGTGGCTGGAGGGTCATCCTCCCCTTCCAGCTTATATAATGTTGCTAAAATTAGGTTACAGAATACGGTTTGCAAGTTGAAGAGAAATGGTCTAATGAAAGAGTATGATCAAGTTTTCCAGGAGTGGTTGACTGAAAATATAATCGATGAAGTACCTGCGGAGATACCTGCGATGGTGGATGTCCACTATTTGCCGCATCGACCGGTCGTTAAGGAGGGCAGTACGACCAGGATCAGACCTGTTTTTGATGCATCTGCGAAAGAAAAGGATAAGCCTTTACTCAACCAATGTCTGGATAAGGGTCCTAACATCATAGAGTTAATTCCGAATATTTTGATGAGGTTTAGGTTACACAAATTGGGTGTAGTGTCAGACATTCGGAAGGCATTTCTGCAAATCAGTCTCAACGAGACTGATAGAAACTTTTTGCGTTTTTTATGGGTTGATCCCGAAGGTCGCGAAAAGATTTTTCAACACAGGCGTGTGGTATTTGGTGTAAGCAGTAGTCCGTTTTTGTTAGGGGCAACCATTGAATATCATCTTTTAGAGTCATTAAAGAAATGTGCTAGTATGAGTACATTATATAGTGAGGAGAGCATATTGCTGCTATTGAAGAGTTTTTTACGTCGACAATTGTGTCACAAGTATGTCGAACGACGACAAACTACAAGTGTTCATTAAAGAGTCAACTGTTCTTATGAAGGAAGCAAAGTTTGACTTAAGAGGGTGGGAGTTTTCGGGTCAGGTGTGTGATACTTCTGATACTCTACCTCTTACTGCGGTTCTGGGAATGATGTGGAATAAATGTGAGGATACTTTGAGGGTGAATGAAGCATGTTTGAAAGGTGTGAATGAGCTTGCGGACAGGCCCATAAGTAACAGAGTGATGCTTTCATTTGCACAAAGGATATTCGATCAAATAGGTTTCACAGCACCAGCTACCTTGTTGCCAGAGTTGCTACTCCAAAAAACAGTGGATTCCGAGATAGAAAATGAGTTTCGTCGTTGGTTGAATGAGTTATATTTTTTGCCAGAGATTAGGATACCTCGGTGGATTCACAGAGACGATTTTAACAATGGTAGTCTTCATGTTTTTTGCGATGCGAGTAAGGACTCTTATGCTGCAGTTATATTTTTTAGAGGAGTCTTCGAGGGAAAGATTTTTATTCGTTTGCTGGCAGCTAAGTCTAGGATAGCCCCGTTGAAAAAGACCTATACCGCGTTTGGAACTCTTAGCTGCTCTGATTGGAACAAGATTATTTGCTTATTTAAAGGAAGAGCTCAATTTTGATCAGGAGGTACAGTTTTATTTTTGGAGTGACTCTTCTACCGTATTGAGTTGGGTACGTCGTAGGGATAATTGGGGGACATTTGTGGGTAACCGGGTGAAGGAAATTGTGACTCATACGTCTAGTAAAGATTGGCATTTTGTCCCTGGAGTTTTGAACCCTTCGGACCTTCCTTCCCGCGGTTGTTCCCCGAAACAGTTGTGCAAGTCCAGATGGTGGGAGGGTCCGAGTTGGTTGTATGAAGAGCCAAAGTTGTGGCCGCAAGTTGATTTTGTATGCGATGAGGAACAGATTCAAAAGGAATAGAAGAAATCTGTTATTACGCTTATTAATTCCGATTTCTCTTTGGAAGATTGGCATTTTTAATATTTCTCCCAGTTCACCAAGACTTTACAGATGGTTGGGTGGCTTTTCAGGTTCCGGCATAATATTAGAAATCCGCCATCAAGGTTGCAAGGGGAGCTTTCTGTAGAAGAACTCGGGAGAGCGGAGGTTCATATTTTAAAGTTGATACAAGAGGAGTGTTTTAAAGGTGAAAATGACCCTCGCTTATGTAATTTAAGTCCTTTTAAAGACAAACGAGGCTTAATTCGTTTACGCACGAGAATCAGTAATCGAGAAGATGCTGAGCAATTCCGGTTTCCTGTAGTCCTGCCGGCGAAGCATTTTCTGGTGGTTAGGCTTATTTTTGAGCAGCATGTCAAATCTTTACATGTGGGTACACAAGGACTAATGGGTATTATACGCGAAAACTATTGGGTTCTTGGAGGGCGACGAGCTATCAAATCGGCTATTTCAAGTTGTGTCGTTTGTAAGCGACAAAAAAGTAAAGCATTTGTGGTAGGTTTACCTCCCCTTCCGTTGAACCGAGTACGCGATGCTGCTACATTCGAGATAACGGGGGTGGATTTTGCGGGGCCTCCGTTGACATCTGCTGACTATCTATAGTGACAATAGTACAAATTTTGTCGGTACCGAGAATGTGTTTGATAGACTGGACTGGGAAAAGATAACCACAGATTGTAGTATCGATCGCATTTCGTGGCGTTTTAACCCCCCTACCGCTAGCTGGTGGGGCGGTTTTTGGGAAAGACTAGTGGGCGTTTTAAAGCAAATCTTACGCAAAGTTTTAGGTCGGGCCTGTGTGTCCTATGAAGCCTTAGTTACGATTCTGTGCGATTGTGAAGCGATCATAAACTTGCGACCACTCACTTATATTTCTAATGATGCTGATGAACTTACGCCACTGACACCTATGATGTTCTTGAGAGAACAAGTTGGCACTGGTGTCCTTGATTGTGACATTGTTGACACAACATCTTTGTGTAATAAGATTCAACACATACAGAAACTGCGAAACGATCTGAGACAGAGATTTCGCACGGAGTATTTGGGACAGTTAAAGTCCTGGAATTCTAATAAGCCTGGCAGGCATATTTCTATAGGCGAAGTGGTGCTTGTGGGAAATGATAATGACAAACGTCTCCAGTGGCCTTTGGGACGTGTTGTTGAGGAAATTCCAGGCAAAGATGGACAAATCCGTCGTGCTAGAATAAACACTGTTAAAGGGTCTTTGTTGAGGCCTTTTCAGCGCTTGTATCCCCTAGAATGTAACTCGGAACAATCTAATGTGAAGAGCAATGAACATGGTATGTCTTCCTCAACGGAGAAGCTAGAGGCCAGTGCAAAGGATCTCCATTCTGGTCCGGAACTAGCCAAAAACGCGGATGAGGGATTGGGAGTCATAATAGACAGAGTACCCTTGCCTAGTTCTCGGGTGACGCGTAGTGGGCGAGAAAGTAGAGTGCCGAGGAAATATTTGTAACGGGTATATTTGTCTTGTTTAATTTAAGGTAGTTTTAGGTTTGATGGCGCTTTGGCGCAATAATGGTTTTATGCTAAGTAAACTAGGACGTCTTACTTTGTTTTTGTGAGTCACTCACTTATGTTATCGTGACTCAGGTGGGAGGATGTTAAAGCCATCAAATGTTTTAATCATAATATATACTTTTTACGCGAGAGGACCTTAAAATATATTCTGCAGCTTGTGCCGTGTACGCCCTCCACCTCTGTCATTAATTAAACACCTACAGCAAATTTGTGACAAAAAAAAGGTGGCTTGACGTAAGGTAATTAAAAATGTCATATAATAAGTCTGTTTACCATTAGAAGGTTCAAAATCAGTTTTGGCCTTTTATTTTTATACGAACCGTTGTCGGTACGGTAAGACGGGTAGTTTTTCCGGAAAGCAACACAATACTTACAATAAGTCCTCGAAAATAAATATGTGATTTTTGCAATGAAACCGACTACATGAAATACCATCAAATGTTAATTTAGTTTTAAGGCAATCATTTTTTAGCATTACTTATGCCGTTAATATACCTACTTTTAGTAGAAGCTTTTTTCAGTAGAAACCATCCTACCAGTAATTCAGATAGTGGGACACCGTATATATATCTTTTGCATTTTAGGATTCTCCAGAAAATTCTCGATGTTTCATATATTAATATATTTTATAGCTTTCTTCAGCCGTTTATAGAAATATTGACAATTAATGTCGACATTTCTGATAAATTTTGGCACTTCGACAGGTTGTACCTAAACCTTAAGAGATCAAGAAATACTGTTTTTACATTCCTATCCTAGTTGTCACAATCTATTAAATGACACTAATTTTAATTTAACCCGAGGTTAAAAAGTGATGGTTAAATTCAAAGTTACTTTAATCCGTAGCTTGCGAACAACTATGATAGAAACATGCATAATACAAAAATTGACATGATTACCTACAAGTCGATACCAAAAATTAGCTCTCTATCTTTAAAAATAGCAAAGTTAAAGGGGGTGTCTATTTATTATGAATAACCCTGTACAAATTTGCTAGTATGACATGAAATTGTACTATATAAATTTAGTGACTAGTATGTTATGATTTTAGAGATATTATATGAAATAGTACATACCTAATGATTCCTCTCCTCCATAATATAAAACCAACAAAGCCCATAGTTGATACACCAAGAAGACCAAATATAGTCCCCAAAATAAGTCCAAGCTTTCCAATTGGATCTGTTACAAACGCTACTGGCATGGTATTTCTGTAATAATTAGCGTTAAATATTCTAACAATCAGAAAATATGTCTTGTCTGATTGTAATGGGCCATTGCAAAATTGTTCTCCTTCCAAGCAGCTCAGGTTTTGTCCAATTACATAATCAATGGAATCCGAATCTAAAATATTTTAAAATAATACCTATGAAATCCTGCATTTATATTTTTATCTAATATTACCAATACACAGACCTCTCAGGTCGATACGAGATCTAAAGGAACTAGTTTTTAACTATAGTTTAAATATAAGGCGAGAACATTTTTAAAACCTACGGGAACATTATAAAGATAATGAAAATAAAAAAAATTAGTCAGGTATTCATTGTTAGAGTTTTGCCTTGGCCACCAATGAATACATGGCTTGACAAGTCACATGTTCCTCTTAATAATTCATCCAAGGGATTTAGACAATGGAAACTTGGAACCTACGAGGGTTCTGCGCTAATAAATATAATTGTGCTCGAAATTATAAGGACGGCGACGAGTTCTAATGTTATTTTCGCTTCGATATAAGATAGCCAAATCAGCCCGTGACCGTGTCCCATAAACAAACGCCAATATAAACTTGCCTTTTTTTTAATAGAACACCTTGTATATTATTGTTTTTTGAATTCTCCGGAAAATTCTAGATGTTTCATATATAATATTCTATAACTATCTTCAACCGTTTACGAAATATTGACAATTATTATATAACGATAAATTTGATAAATTTTGGCAATCTGAAAACGGTTTACACGTTTCTATCATAGTTGTTCGCAAGCTACGAACAAATAAAATTGGGCATCTCTTTAACTTTCTTATTTTAAGTGTCCCAAAAAAAATTAGAAGTATGGTTTTGTAGGTACTGAAAAATACTTTTTTTCGGCGTATAAAAATATTGCAAAAAATTATCAGTATACAGAGAAAAACAAAAAGCTAATTTGTTCAGTGAACCACTCTATATATGAATTTATTTTTCGATTCCTTATACTTAAATTCAACCGTTTCTGAAATATATCTACGCATTTGAAACGTCATTTATAAATAAAATAGCATAATACTTTATTAAACAGCAATCAAATCAAGGGTTAAATGGTCATGTCTCAGAGGTGATGAAGTTGGCCGAAGACTTCATTGCAATAACACTCTGGGAAATACCCGCAGTCTACAAAAGACGCTCTGACGAATTGTACTTCCACGTCCTAGAAGGCATGTGCCGCGTAACCTCTGGACAATGCATGACGTACAATGGATGTGCGTTGTGCAGCTGACAGAAGAGGGTGAAAGGCGTGTCTCCGGCGCCTTAAAACCGGAACTTCTCGGCTAAGGGAATGAACCCAACAGAAAATTCTGGTCCTCCAGGTGTTGGGGGTTGAGCGGAAGGTTAACTACCTGCCCTCATAGAAAAGAATTTATATGGAAACTGCACGTATGCCTTGGAATCAGACTGGTCAACTCAGAAGACGAAACTCGCAACGAAAATGGATTATGAATATTGGAACATGGAACGTACAGAGCTGGTACAGAACGGGAGCTGCTAACAGTGCCAACTAACAACAACTAAAAAAAAAATAGAAATGGACATAGTGGCGGTACAAGAGATTAGATGGTACGACAGCGGAAACCTAAAAATAAATAAATCTGTGGTATTTTTCAGTGGAAATCAGAATGGACGACATGAGTGTGGAACTGGTTTCGTCATAAAAGAGCAACTTGTAAACAGTGTTCTGCGTTTTGAACCCATAAGTGATAGGCTCTGCCACATACGACTAAAGGCACATTGGTATAACATATCCTTATTATCAGTATATGCTCCTACAGAAGACAAGGACGAAGTCAATAAGGACTCCTTCTACGACTTACTCGAAAGAACAATAGAAAGCCTGCCCAAACAGGATATGATATTACTATGCGGCGATTTCAACGCAAAAATAGGCAAAGAACCACTTTTAAGGCCGACAATAGGTCAACATAGCCTTCACAATATATCAAATGACAACGGACAAATACTAATAGAATTAGCATCAGCTAACAACATGCTGATAAAATCCACAATGTTCCCTCATAAAGACATCCACAGACAAACCTGGATATCCAACGACCATATGACCCGTCACCAGATTGACCATGTCGTGGAGGATGACAGGCATGGGAGCAATGTCCTAGATGTAAGAAGCCTTAGAGGAGTAGACGGAGATACAGATCAGTTCCTGGTAAAAGCCAAACTTTAAATCAGAATATCGAGTCAGAAAAACCAAAAAACTAACCAAACCGCACAATGGAACATAGAGAAACTACAGAATCCAGCAGAACAACAAAAATATGAACAAGAACTGGAACAGAAGAGTGTCAACAAAAACTGCAAGAAAGAGAAACTTTTAGGGAAGCCATGGTTCAGCACGGTACACCTGAAAACCGAGGAAAATATGCAAACTCTCGCAACGAAACCAGGAAATCCATAAAAGGAAAAAAACAAGAATGTAACGTCAAAAATACGAAATGATCGAAAGGAACAGGTCTAAACCAGCTTCTAGGGAATTCTAAAAGGCAATAAAAAACGCAAAACGAGGATATCAGCCCAGGTCAGTCCCGATGTTGAAAAGCGATAATGGAGACATGATAATCAACGAACACGAACAGTTGGAAACATGGCAAAACTACTTTGAAAACCTGCTAAATATAGAACCCGACGAAAAGCACACTGAAAATACATACCACACAGCAGATCTCCCAGTAGAAGAACCATCTATAGAAGAAATTCGAAAGACAGTGAAGAATTTAAAAAACTCAAAGGCTACTGAATCGGATAACATACCATCAGAACTATTAAAGTACGGAGGTGAATCATTATACAGATAATTACACCAACTAATTATTTTGATATGGAAAGAGGAGACAATACCAACAAAATGGCAAGAAGGCATCATAATACCAATCTACAAAAAAGGTGACAAGTCAAAGTGCTCAAACTACAGGGGAATCTCACTCATCAATACGGCCTACAAAGTCCTAGCCAATATTGTTCTAGATAGACTAACTCCATACTCAGAGAACGTCCTAGGGAAATATCAGACGGGTTTCAGGAAATTTAGATACACTATTGACCAACTTTTTACATTCAAGCAACTACTAGAGAAAAGATGGGAGTTCAACCGTACTATCCATAATCTATTCATAGATTTTCGGCAAGCATACGACTGCATTGAAAGATCCCAAGTGTGGAATGCAATGGCCGAATTCGCAATCCCAAGAAAACTCATCCAGATGACGAAAGCACGTATGGAAGACGGAAAACCTAGAGTGCGCATAAATAACAGGTTTTAAGATACGTAGCGGATTAACACAGGGAGATCCCTTGTCACGTATACTCTTTAATATCGCCCTAGAGAAAGCTAAGAAGTCGGCAGAAATTCAAACAGAACTTCTGACTGCCCGAGGCCCGAAATGATCGTTAGCATATGCAGATGACATTGACATCATTGGAGACTCCACACCAACAGCAAAAAGGTATCTTTAATCGCATAGAAACGGCTACAAAAGAAGTAGGATCCAAGATTAATGAGGAAAAGACCAAATATATGTGCATAAACAGACAGGGGCGCAGAGATGGAATAGGGCAGAATGTAACAATAGACACTTATAATTTTGAATGAGTGGAGCGTTTCAAATATCTAGGAGCTACAATTATTACAGCCGATAACGATGTCACAGAGGAAATCAAAGGCAGAATACAAGCCGCAAATGGATGTCTGTTCTCTCTAAACAAATTTTTCAATTCCAAAAGCATCTCAAGAATCTCAAATGTGAAATCTCTTATGGATGCGAGACATGGACAATGACTAAGGCTAATGAAGAAAAACTTAGGCGTTTCGAAAGAAAAATTCTAAGAAAAAATTTGGGCCCCCACCACGACCCTAACAGCAATCAGTATCGCATCAGGACATACGCCGAGATTAGTCAGCTTTATGGCGACGGTGATATTGTCAAAGAAATTAAGTCCCAGCGCCTAAGATGGTACGGGCATGTCCATAGACTACGAGATATCAGACTCACGAGACTGATATGCGAGAAGAGACTGTCCGGAAAAAGGCCACTTGGGAGACCACGCCAGAGATGGAAAGGAAGCATCAAAGCAGATCTCACAAAAATGAATACTCCTCTGGACACGAATCTGCTGGAGGACCGGGATACCTGGAGGAGTATAGCAGTCAGCCAAGACCCACCCTGGGTTGTAGAGCTACCTTGTGGCAAGACATGTTTGTTATATATATATTTTTAAGGTTATGTTTGTTTCTTTTTTTTTAATTTGGATTAGTTTTGTTTGGTTGCGCCCCCGGAGCAAGAAAGCATGACAGGGATGTTTTTTGTGGAAATGCGGTTTTAATAAACGCAACAAAATGGATTCTAAAACAAGCTATGCAGGGATCGCACACGCTAAACTCCGAGAAATGGAAAGCTTTATATTATAATAAAGAAGAGAGAATATTGGCCGAGTGCCAAGAACGCCGTTTACTTTTCGGCTTTTGAGAGAATGACCTGAAAACGAGTGAGTTTACTTACATGGCCGAGTGCCACAGGGAACGCTTACTAGAGCGTCTGACTTGTGAGAGAATCAGGGAACAACTTCTATGGCCGAGTGCCACGGGGAGTGAATACTATCGCGACTTACTTGGAAGAGGGCCAGTCAAGAGGACTTCCATGGTCGAGTGCCACGGAGAGCGCGTACTATAGCGACTTGCTTGGACGAGAGCCAGGGAACAAGTCTCCCATGGCCGAGTGCCACGGGAGCGAATACTATCACGACCTACTTGGCAGAGAGCTGGAGGGTAAATGAATTCTAGAACGTGAAGAGGCGTTGTCTTTCTCGTCCCTTGGCGCGTTAAATTACCCTCACTACTGACTTATCACTTCCGTAAAGGGCAAACAACGAAAATATAGAGAAGTTGTTCAAAAACTTAACATCACCGGTTGTCTAAATTAATATTATAAATTTTAACACAAACCTGGTCGAAATCTGATGGCTAGTTTTTATAAAATTCGATTATTATAGAGAGGAATTTTAGGTTGGGTGATGTGGCTATCCTGTAGGACGTACTATGATTGGTCGGATGCGTTTCTAGGCCGTTCTGCTTTTAGCTATCTAGACTAAACTATGCAGTGAACAAACGTTGTAACAAGAGATGGCGCTAAGAGTGTTGCCGAGAGTTTTGATATTGTTATTAACATAATTTGCATAATTATTTCTTCTATTTTCATGGATAATTCATATTTGATGGTATAACACATGGATATATTTTGATATTGTTATTGACATAATTTGCACAATTATTATTTCTTTTATTCTCATTGATAATTCATATTTGATGGTGTATATATTTAATGAAATCGTTTTATGCTGTGAACAACACCGCTTTAAATGAAAACAAAAATGTATTGTTTGCTGTCTTTTCGTGCTACAATTTTTGGTTTTAGTACGACTATGATTGCGAGTAAGAGCTTTTGTGAAATTACTAACATTTTCCTACCCTGACGGAAGAATATCCTAGTTATAAATGTAATAAATGTAATGATCATTCTAGAGATATTGGCCCTAATTTCAACTTTGGCTGAGTGGCCTCCGTATCCCGGGACCTCGGTACCCTCCAGCAGCGTCTGGCTGACCAACACCCCCTTTCGGTAGTGTAGTGGTTATCACATCCGCGTCTGGCACGCGGGAGACTCGGGTTCGATTCCCGACCGGAGAGCTATCTCTTCAGTTTTAAATGTTTTGTTACAAGTGTAGAACTACAAATTGTGGTACGGGAGACAGTAATTTAATTAATTATAATACTAATAGATTATACAGCATAATTCGGTTTAGGAATTTAGATCGAGGGTTTCTCTGCCGTACTCTTTCCCCTCGTGAATTCCAGGCTGAGTCCGGCACGCTTTTCTTTAATAAATTAGGCTTATTAGGAATCTGTGGTTTGATTTACATGACGCACCTTTCCCTCAAATTTCCCTAATTGTGTTTGGTCGAAGCGCAATACGAATAATTAAAATTGTGTAAAATATAATAATAACACAACGTAGGGCTTGGTTTTCTTTTTAATCTAATTTGACGATCATTGGCAAAATAAAGACAAAGCACAATTTTACTTATCTGATTCAACTATGTTGAATAGACCCGGGTACGTTATACTACATACTCTATATTTCCTGACACGCTAGCGAAATGTATGACAATAATATTGGAAACGCTAAGTACTCATATTCCATTTTATTTGAATAAGGAAATTCAACCCTAAAATTCAACTCTCTGACAATCAATAATGAACAATTTTTGTAAGGACATTAAGCTAAATAAAATAAATATCTAAAACGTTGTCAAAAAGTGGCTCTGATTGCCTAGTGGCACGCACATGGCATGCAAAGTGGCGGAAAAAGTGCGTTTATAACAAATTACTTAAGTAGGTATGGTACGTCTTCATTGAATCCCCGGCAGCTTTTATAATACTTATACCTAATGCACTTTATTTTTTGCGAATAGCCATTAGTTATTTATCTTTATATGATCTTCGAGAATTAAATGTTATTATATTTTACAAATTTTATGTGTAGGTAATTAAAAATCCTATATTAGCACTTTTTCTAGACGTATATTTTCTACTTACGTGAAAATGGTCTCCAGAACTTTGGTGTAGTTTGATAATAAATATCAGCGTCTCCTTCTGGTTCAGGCCATTGAGAATCATCATCCCATTGATGAGTTTCTCCACCGGTTATATTCTCGCTCGATACAATTATAGCAAAATATTGAAGGGTTCCGTGACTACTGCTGAAGTACTCTTTTTTTAGCGTTAGGGCTGCTTCAGTCGCACTAGCGATGAATTCAATATTTGATATACTACTCTCATTAAATGTTGGAACTAGAATAATTTATTTAGATTTTACTAAACAAGTTTTATATGCGTTGAACCATTTTAAATAGAAAATTATTTCGCTATTTCTTAAAACATTCAAAATCATTATTATGAATACTTAATTCGATAAGTTTATTTTAATAAAATATCCATCAAAACATCTAATTTTGGCGGTAAATATTTGCCTTTTACATCACTTGAATCTGCAGTTATACAACGTTTTGGTCCAGGTCTCAGGGTATAAAAAGAAACCAAGCCTAACAAAACTAAAGTACGTAGAAATACTTAACCAATAAATGATCAAAAACATACATATACCAATTCCACAGATCAATATTTGTCAATATACGTTTGATAATAATCACAGAATTCAATAAAACGCTTCATAAATTTTAGCAAAGGAACTGTTAATAAAAATGCAAAATTAATGAAGGTATTGGCACGGCTAGCAACAATCCGAATGTTTTTGTGCTGCCCTATAGAACTAGCCTTGTCGCGTCTATGTATGAGTCATCGCCGGCCGCAAAGATTCAGGAACTGTGGAATTATCTCGATGCCCTGGTCGAGAATCATATAGTGATAGATTTTTTGATTTTAGATTGTATATAAGTAGCAGGCCGTTTGTTTTGAAATTCGCCATAGGGGGATAATTTAGCCTTAAGTCTTCCGCACTGGCCAGACGAGTTGGAAAACTAAAATTTTCAGTCGCTCCTAACCTGGAGATCAGACGCTGTGGAGTACCGCTCCTGACCTGGAGATCCGACGTGTCCTGTGCCAGTTTTGGTCCGCCCCGGGTATTTGATTTTCTCGGTACCACTCATATCTGAGAAGCATGCCCCTATCCGCCACCTGGGGAGGCGCTCGATGGGAGACTGGCAACTCCGCACGCACATGGTATGGAATCAATGACTCTCACAGTTAAAAGCGCGAATAGACTAAGAACAACACAACGGGCAATCGAAAGAACTACGTTAGGGGTAAGCCTAAGGGATCATATACAGAACGAGGAAATTAGAAAAATAACAAAAGTCGACGATGTTATAGAGCACATCGCACGTCAGAAATGGCGTTGGGTGGGGCATGTGGCACGACAGGACAATGACAGATGGACAAGACATATAATAAATACAGTGGCGTCCAAGGCAACATAAAAGAAGTGCTGGTCGCCCACAGAAACGATGGATCGACGATATAAGAGAGATAGTGGGAAGAAAATGGCACCAGATGGCACTGAACCGATCCGAATGGATGCAGCAAGGGGAGACCTATGTCCAGGAGTGGATGCAGAAGGGTTGCTGAAAGAAGAAGAAGAAGAAGCAGGCAGAAAGCGTTTTGAGTTAGTTAATCATTGAGTGTTGAATTGTAAAGAGCTATTTGTTGTAAAGTTATAAGAATAGTTTAGTGTGTTTAATTGTATACAGTGATAGAGAATAAAGAGAGTATTAGTTTAAAATAGTAAAAGTTGTAATTAGGTTCTGAACCCACGGGAAAGACGTAACATTTGGTGTCAGAAGTGGAATTGTGAAGAAACGGGACTTGTGAAGTGTTCTTCGACTTCTTCGAGGAGAGACGAGGGTACAACTACGTCAACGAGGCCGTTTTGACTGGTGGATTTTGGGAACATTTTATAACATTATATGATCAACACAAGACAACAAACGGCAGAAATG
The DNA here is from genome assembly GCA_016904865.1 of Pissodes strobi. Lineage (NCBI taxonomy): Eukaryota > Metazoa > Arthropoda > Insecta > Coleoptera > Curculionidae > Pissodes > Pissodes strobi. The sequence continues at coordinate 254,734 of MU182324.1, forward strand.
GATCACAAACTAAAATGTTGGCCGATTTCATGGAAAATCTAAATACTGAGAGACAAACAGAACAGGGCCGGCTTCAGAAAATTGTTCAAGATCAAGAAGATAAAATGCATGCGAATCGGGAAGAAGATGATCGTAAAGGGCAAGCAGAACAGGATCAGCTTCAAAAAATTTTATCTTTGGTAAGGTCCAACAGAGTAAATAGAGTAGAAGTCCTACCCATGTCGAAGAATGTTGTTTTACGTACGGTTACCAGTAAGACTGCTGAAGTACTTGGAGAATTGGATATTGAACTTCAGCTGGGACGAATTAAATTACACCACACAGTGTTAGTAGCCGACATAGAAGACAAATTTATTTTGGGGATGGATCTCATCGGTCTTTTGACAACAAACTTAACCTTCTGAAGCTTGGCACCGAAGAGTTCATCCTTACCAAAACAGACGATGGCACACCGACTAAAGTAGTGGCGGCATGTACTGTCAGAATAAGGGGAAATACCGAGCAGATAATTTTCGGTAAATTGGAGAAGGATTTTGGAAGTTGCATCGGACTTATCCAACATCACGATTTGCCTTGCAAACACCTCGTAGGCAAAGCACTAGTCAAAACCGATGACGCAATACCGATAAGGATAGCAGATATTTCACCCAATTCCATCAAAATCAATAAAGGAGATGTAATAGCCACTTGCGAGCCGGTGCTCCGGTGCAGTGGGTAACCAGTTGCGAAACGTGGTCAAAAGTAACACCCTCAACATCACCTAAGCAAGTCCTAGAACATTTCCAGAAGCCGTCGCATCATCTGTCTTCCGAAGAACTGGAGAAAGCTACACAATTTATCGAAGAGCAGAGCACAGCCTTTGAAAGAAGAAATAGCAATACTGGAAGAAGGAACATCATAAAACATAAAATCGAGTGCTCACCCCATACGGCACCATCCTCGGAGGTTATCAGTGACAAAGCAGCAAGAGGTTGCCACATTAGTGGATAAGATGATTGACGATGGAATTATTGAAGTCATCAAGCTCATGATCATCTCCTGTTGTCTTAGTCACCAAAAAGGATGAAACTACCACATTCTGCGTGGACTATAGAAGACTCAATGACGTCACCAAGAAGGATAGCTATCCACTTCCCAGAATTGATGACACGTTGACGACACTAGCAGGTTCTCATTGGTTTTCAACACTCGACTTGAAGAGCGCAAGTAGGCATTGACGAACAAGATAAGGAAAAGACTGCCTTTTCTACCGGAAGTGGTTTATATCAGTTTAAAGTTTTGTCCTTCGGACTATGCAACGCCCCCGGTACTTTTGAGCGTCTTATGGAAGTTGTTCTACGAGGCCTCACTTGGAAGCCATGCCTGGTCTACCTTGATGATATAATGGTAATGGGAAAAACTTTTGAAGAGCACCTACAAAACCTGCATAAAGTTTTTACCAAAATCAAGAATGCTCAGCTCTTACTGAATCCAAAGAAATGTTTTCTTTTCCAACAAAAGGTGGAATTTCTCGGGCATGTCGTGTCATCAGAGAGAATCCAAACCGATCAACGAAAGATTACAGCAATCAAAGACCTCGCGACAAACACGAACTCCGGAGCTTCCTTGGATTATGCACTTATTATAGAAGATTTGTCGAAGGATTTGCAAATATAGCTGCACCTCTACATAAGCTCACTGAAGAATGAGCAAATTATAACTGGGATCATAACTGTGATTCTGCGTTCAGGAAATTAAAAGCGGCTCTATGTTCTAGTCCAATATTGGGATATCCGGAACAAAAGGGTAAATTTGTATTAGACCCAGACGCAAGCAACACCGGCATCGGAGTAGTTTTATCGCAACTACAAGCAGGAGAATAACGAGTTCTCGAATACTGCAGTCGAACACTTTCTAAACCTGAACGTAACTACTGTGTAACCCGAAAAGAGCTTTTGGCAATAGTACGGTCTGTTGAGCATTTCCATCAATATCTTTTTGGCCAAGAATTTCTAATAAGAACTGATCATGCAGCACTTAAATGGCTTTTGGAGATGAAACAGCATGGAGGACAGGTAGCCAGATGACTTGAAAAGTTACAACAATATAACTTTAAGGTTACACACGGCACTGAGATTGCATAATAATGCAGATGCTTTATCCAGAAGAACATGCGAGGATAATTGTAAGCATTGCCAAAGAATAGATCAACGAGAAGGAATTACTCCCATTAGGCAAATTAATTTGAGGTTGATGAGCAATTGACCACAGAGCAATTTAAAAAGGATCAGCTTGAGGACAGTGAAATAGCACTACTAGTTCATAATGGAAAGTCTGGTGCTCATCTCGGAGTGAACAAAACGATTGACAAGATCCGCGACAGATTTTACTGGGTCAACTACTGCCAGGATGTGAAATCGTGGTGTCGGCAGTGCTCCACCTGTGCCGCAAGTCAAGGACCCAAAACAAGATCTAGGAGAAAAATGAAACAGTATAATGTAGGCCTACCGTTTGAACGTATCGTCATTGACGTAGCTGGCCCTTTTCCAGAAACAAATAATGGTAACAAGTACATTTTACTGGCAATTGACTAATTCAGTAAATGGCCTGAAGTATTTGCGATACCCTATCAAGAAGCTGTTAACGTAGCAGAGCTCCTCGTGAATAACCTATTCAGCATATTTGCTGTTTCGTTAGAGCTGCACTCAGATCAAGTACGCAACTTCGAATCCAAGTTTTTTCAGAAAGTCACTCAACATCCATAAAACACGGACTACAGCCTTACATCCACAATCAGACGGCATGGTTGAGAGGTTTAACAAAAAACTGAAGAACATTTGTCCAAGGTCATAGATGAACATCAGAGGGCTTGGGACCAACACATACCACTATTTTTGATGGACTATAGATCAGCAGTCCATGACATGACAGGACTAACACCAGCCATGGTTTTATTTGGAAGAGAACTGCGTTTACTCTGTGACCTATTATTCGGAACGCCAGACAACCAGGATATGGAAATTCAAGACTACGCGGACTCCCTTAAGGAAAAGTTACTTTACATCCACGAATTAGTCAGAGAAAACACAGGGAAAGCCAGTGACCGAATGAAGACACGATATGATCTCAAAGCTAATTATATGGGATTTCAGGTGAACGATAAAGTCTGGTTATAAAATGAAGATCTCTCAAGCTAACGCCAGTATGGGTTAGTACAGTCATCAAAAGAATTAATGACGTAGTGTATAGAATTCAAAGTAGCCCCAGAAGCAAACTGAAAGTTGTCCACCTCGACAGGTTGAAAGCATATCACGGACATAAAGTAGCTGATCGGGACGATCAGGTTTAAGAGGGCGGCAATGCCACGGCTAGCAACCATTCGAATATTTTTGTGCTACCCTATAGAACTAGACTTACCTTCTAATTTTATTTATTTATCTTCACCTCAGATTCGAAGAAACTGAGAGTGAATAAAGTTGAGTTAAGAAAATTTACAATATAAGATGCGTAGGCCAGAAAGAGCTATCTTTCAAGCATGCAAATTAGCTCAAATGCGGGAGAGTAGGGAGGGGGGTTAATTTATTTAGAAGGCGTCACTATCTTCTAGACGACACAAGTGAGAAAATCTTCAAGTTTTATTTGGAACTGGTTTTAAAAATTATGCATATATTAATTTTGTGTTGTTTAAAAAATCAAAACAATTATTTATGCACATTTATTGCAGAATTTGTGTCAAGTACACATTCAGAGACAGTTTCCTACAGTTGTGTTTTTTTACCTATACTAATGTGCATTTTTAGCTAGATGGTTAGTTTTTCTTGGTGGAGTCCCCGGTTCGCACAATGAAATGAAGGCTATATTATAGAAAATCGAATAAAACCGAAATGATACGGCATTTATGGTGATATATGGCCACAAATAACTTCTACCATGATGTAGCAATTACAAAGTAACGTAAGACCAATTTTCCCAAAATGACATACTGTATGTTTATTTTCACGGTTGTTTTTCATCGTCTTTAAAATGTTAAACGCTCTAATCAACTCCGTATCTTCTTGAAAAGATAAAAACCAAATGAAGAGAAATTTGACTTACTAAATAAGCGTCGAAAAACCATTCCAAACTAATACAAACAAAAAAGAAAGAACTTCCTGTTCTGTTTTTGTGATTTTATTCAAATCTCTATAATCTATGCATAGCCTGAACTAAGAATCTTCTCCTGGATGTAGACGTTTCTCAACTAAAATAGCGGGGAAAGACCACGGACTCTGGATTTCCTCTATATTTCCATCATCTTATAACTGTTGTATTTCACCCTGTAAAATCTTTTTTCTATGATAAGGTACTCTATATGGTTCCTTGCATATAGGATGTACATCTTCTGTATTTATGCGGTGTTTCACTTGATTAGTGCAACTAAGCTTTTGGCTAGGTGCTTTCAATATATCTATATATTCAACAATTAAGTTTCTTAATTTTATTTCCTGTATTCCACTGGAATTCGTTAAATGCAACTTATCAAGGATTTCTCTGGTATCTTGTTTCGATACTAATCCTATTTTGTGTGCACTTTGTATATTTTTGTCGCTGTGGCACCGTCTGCTTCCAAAGCGTAAGCGATAACTGTCTTTTTAGGTAAAAATACTTCATGTGGATTGGCTTTTACTATTTTAAGAGGTACCTCCTTTTTCTTTCGGCATAAGATTCGGCCTACTAATATTCCCGAAGGGTTAGCTTCATTCCCTTCGATCACTATATCCCAGCTTTCGGATTCCTTGTACTTCATTATTGTTCCATAACATATGATTTGGCTCCTGGCAGGTAATGTTAAATTTCCCGCTAACTGAATTTTCAATTCTTCTGATGTATTTTGCTCAAAACTGTTAGTTGATAAATCCGCTGAGGTGCGAGTCTTGGAATGCTTTATAGTAAAGGGTGAAATTCCTATTTTGAAGCTGAATAACAATAACGTATTTGACATCAACTGTCAACAAAGAAATAGACTGCAATTTGAACATCTGGCTCAAGAATGTTTATTGCTGAGTTTTACGAAGAGTGACTACGTTTTGTTATTTCTTGGCATATCTGATTCAATCCTTGGGGGAAGAAAATTAATTATAACAATAAATAACTTATATCAACATTAGAGGAAGGACGCTTACATTTACTCCTAAGATCTAATTATAAATCTATATCACCTTAAAAACTTAATAATTCAATAAGGTTTTTGGCTGAAAATATCTCCCCAATAGGTCTTAAACCAAACGAATAAGCTGTGCCAAAACTATCTTATCTATTACAGATTCAAGTGGGGTAAACGGCAAACATGTACCAACAAAATATGAATTTGCCATAACAATGCATAATATCTATTGCAGTTTTATATCCATAAATATATATCGTAAGTTTGGATAGCTAATTGAAACTACTCTATGTAGAACTTGCATGTTTTGAAATGTGTGATCTATTATTTCGTAAAAAACACTTATCTTATTAAAGCAATTACAGGTATCGAATAGCCAAATAATTTTCTATCTAAAACAAGCTATGTGTTTATAAATAAAAAAATCAATAAAAAATAACATTTCAATAATCTAAATGTTGTGGCCCAGGAAATGTTATATAAATTACTCGTAAAAAACATAATTTTAGTGGGTCGGCCAAGTTTGCCCCCCCGTATTAAACAAATTTCAAAATAAATGAAGCATAATTTTGCACACGTTTTGCACAATTTTGCACACCGCAAATACAATTTTGCACACCCACACAGGGAAAACTAGAGCTATTTTTTATACGGGGGCAAACTTGCCCGCCCCCCCCCCCCCCCCCCCCCCGTCTGTTACAAAATTGGAAAATTTTGATGCCACTCAATTCGGCAAATTTTGCACAATTTTGCACCTATTTTCAAATTTTGCACACATTTCTGGGGAAAGGTATGAGGTGTTAAAAAATTTGAATGCCCCCCCCCCCCCTTGTCAAAATGTAGAAACATTAGATGCTGCTAGATTCTACTAATTTTGCACACCTATTTTCAATTTTTGCACACTTTTTTGGGGAAAGCTATGAGGTGTTAAAGTTTTGCATTTCCCCCCTGTTTGTCAAAAAGTTAAAAAAAATTGATCCTGGTAGGTTCAACTAATTTTGCACAATTTTGCACACCAACTTTCAAATTTTGCACACTTTTCTGGAGAAACTTATGAGGTATTAAATATTTGCATTTTCCTCCCCGTTTGTCAAAAAGTTGAAATCTTTTAAAGCTGCTATGTTCAACTAATTTTGCACACTTTTGCACACCTATTTTCAATTTTTGCAAAGTTATGAGGTGTTAAAAATTTGCATTTTTCCCCCCGTTTGTCAAAATGTTGAAAAATTTTGATG